>NGBS01000302.1:0-167017 GCA_002245135.1 Proteromonas lacertae
TTTGATTTCTATAACGAAAGGGATCAGGAAAGTCTATTTCAACAAGATGTTTATATAATAATTTTTAACCATAGATACACTTCTATCTAATACACTCATTATTCTATGTTGTGAAGGATTCTTTTGATAAGTATTTATACCTTCTGTATCACAAAATTCTTTTATTTTATTAAAAAAACTATCATCTTGATCACTTAATATACTAATAACTCTTCTTTTAGCTACTATATTAGGTTGATAGTTTGGATTTAAAAAAGCTTCTTGATCTTCTTTATAATACCAAGAAAAGAAAGCATTTAAACAAGTATTTCCATCTTCTCTTTTCAAAGGTACTACCCATACTTTTCGAGAGTTAGTTTCAATAAAATACAGATGATGTGTTTCAGGTAAAAATAAAACTATATCCATCTGGAACCAACCAGGCTTTTTAATACTAACGAAAGGATTATCCTTTTTATACTGAAAGTCTACTATTTGATGACCAGGTTGTCTAGCTAAAAATTCTTTTATAGCATCTATAGGTGGTGGTACTTCATTATTATCTGCAGGATTCATTACCATTTTAATAAAAATCTCTATCACTTAAATAATGATATTTATTATATAGTTGTTGTAAACGATTTTGATATTGAGAATATTCAGGATTAGGATATAATTTATAGTCAGTAGTAGGAGGTTCTCTAGGTATACCATCTCTACCATAATTCATATAATATTGCAAAGATTCAGGATATTTGGTTGTTTAGGTAAGTGTTGTATATTTTTATCTCATTAAGTTACCTACATCATTCATAGTATTAAAAAAATGCTTTAGCAGGATCCCATCCGAAATACATTATTTTTATATTTTATAATATAAGAAAACAAAAAAATAGTAAAAATATCAAATATAATAATAAAAAGAAATATAAAAGTTTCAAACATTAGTAGTGTTATTAATAATAGGTGGATAATAATCATTAAAAGGAATACTATGATAAACATCTAAATAATACCTTTTAGAATCAAATATGCTAAAAGCCAATTTATTTTGTTCCATAGTATATAAAGTTTGGTTAACACTTCTGAAACTATATTGTTTGATTTTATCAACTCTGTAAGACTTTTCATCTTCAGCATCTGTTAATATTTTTCTATAAAAGTCAAAATCACAAGTTTTAATTCTATATCCAGTTGTAACACCTTTAGCTCTACTATCATGTGTAACAGAATGTATATCATCGTCTACTCTTACTTTTTCATAGGCATACATTTTAGGTTTTAATCCTGCAAATCTAGTAATAGAGTATAAACCATTCTTAGTTTCTTCTATTTTTAATAAGTTAAGTTCTGAACTTTGATTAACATTTGAATAGTGTATACCTCTAGTTATTAAGTATTGTTTATTAAGATTACCAGTATCAACTTTCTTTTCAAAATGTGGATCGTTCATAATATCCATATAGAAATCTCTAGTTTTAACCATAAATATGAAACTATCAGTATCACTCATCAATAATCTTAAACTACTCCCATATTTCCTATATAAATGTCCATACCAGAACTGAGCCATTAACCTTTTAGATTCACATAATATACTCATACCAATATAAGATGGTTTATCAATAGTGCATTTATATTTTTGAAATTTGCATATACGTAAGTTACTATTATCTATAGCAATAAAAATTCTATAAAATGGATTAGAAGTACACTGTAAAAAGTCTTCTTCATTATTAACCAATTTGGAAGTACATCTATTCTCAGTATTTTCACATGTCTTTCCATAAGCACTATTTAGAATAAGCTTAAAAGTATCAGCATCAGCATCCCTTCCTTCCAACTTAGCTTGTCTTCTTAAGTTATGATTCATCATTACAAAGTTATGTGCATAATTAGACTCTTTAAATCTGATAATTCTATGAATATGATGTATAACATAACCCATTTCACATGCAAATTTCAAATATTGATAGTGAACAACATAGTTGTATTTTGTTGTTAAATCACATACTATTTTAGGAACATTTGACTTTAACTTTTTAACTTTATATGTTTTATCAATATTATTTTTAACTTCTGAAACTAATCCTAAAGATTCTGCCCATTTCTTTTGTATTTCAGATAAATTATCATAGTCAACTATTTTTCTTTCAGGTAACAAAGGATATTCAGCAAATTTTTTTCTTTCATCACTATTACTAGGAGGAGAAATATCTACTTCCAGAATATATCCATACATATTTTTATTAATCCATTCTGTATTATAATATTTTTCTCTTTGTTCTTCATAGTAATGTAATGATAATATTTTCTTTACATTTTCAGTAGTTGGTTCAATCCATTCAAATTCACTATATGGTAACTTCATACTAGCCATAGTACTTGGATATAAAGAATTATAATCCATATACATAATATATGTTTGATTATCTGGATCCTGTACTTCCTTTTTATTTTTCTCTTGCCATTGAGGTTGATAATGATTCCAAGACTCTGCATATCTCATACTACCAACCATAGAAATCCCACCTATTAATCCAGAATGTATAAAGTCATAAATATCAGAGTCACTTATTAAATCAATTTTTACATCACAATTTTTAAGGAATATACTCCAAGATAAACCAGGTGAACTACAATGCCATAATGGATCCAAAGTAAAATTATTCCATATAACATCTCTAAAATGTTCAAATACGCATGTTAATGTAAGAACATCTAATCTGAGATAAAATAAATTGTAATCCATTAAGTTATCACATCTAATAACTTTCCATAAAGCCTGACAACTAGCATATTCAACATCTGTTACAGTATTATCATCTTTTAGCTTTGAATAGAATGCTTCTTTAGGAGGTAGTTCAAATGTATTAAAATATTTAGATAATGAGTCCACATATTCATATGAAAAATATCCTTTAGATAAACACCATTTATGGATAAAAGCATCAATATTCATATCATGATCCAATTTACCAGGAGCAGAATATTTTTTATAAATATCTTCATATACATAACTGAAATATTTTTGATAATTTCCATTATCTCTTTTTGCTTGAGTATATAATGACTTTGTTAAAGAATCTAAAGAACTTGGTAAGAATTGATAAGAGTCCATAAAGTATAATTTGTTGAACTTTATTAATAAAAATTTATTATCTGTTTTGGGTAATACTGATAACTGTGATTTATATTGTTTTTTGTTTTTATATTTTCTTATTTTGCCATCTTTACATTTAATAATTCTATAAGCAGATTGTTCATCTATTTCATCTATAACATCTTCTGCATTTCTAGGACTATCTCTTCTTAACATTTCTTCTAATTCTAACAATGCATTAACTTCTTCATTATTAATTTGTATTACTTCACTTTCAGCTTCTTGAGTTTCCATATCACTTAAAGAATCATGTAATGGACTCATACTGAAATTATTATCTTTTTCTTCTTGTTTTTCTTTTCTTAAATTTTTCACATAATCTTTTATTTTATTTGCTGTTATAAAGCCATTAGTATAAGGAGGTAATGGAGTAAATGTATCACTATCTTGATGTGGAACAGGAATAGAATTAGTATTATCATCTTCTTCTTCAGTATCACTATCAGATTCAGTATCTGAAGCATAATTTACATTAGGATCAATTATTTTCTTTACAAAATTCATCTCTTAACTTATTATCCCATCTGGACAATCCTCTAATAAAATAGTTATTGTCATAATTTTTGGAATTATGAGCAATACAAGGGATTGGCATATTATTTAAACATACATGGAAGTTACAATTATTACATATTCTACCTATATATTGTCCACTAAAGTGGTCGTGGTGTAAATCAGGTTTCTTATTCTTATTCCTATAATCAAATTATTCTTTACAGTATATGCAATAATTCAATTTATTTTTAGGATCTTCTCTATTATATCCTATCATTTTTTCTGGATTTTTTAATTTTTCTTCATATAAGTCTAATATTTCTTTTTGTATTTCCATAAATTTAGCTATTAATCTATCCTCTAAATCTGTTTCATTATCTTTAGGTGTTTTAAAATCATACTCTATTTTATTAGGATATATATTAGGATATTTAGATACAACATATAAACACCAACTGGATAATATATGCTTTGATAATATACCTTTCTCATTTAAAAATGGATCTGTTACTTTCTCCTGATAAACTTCAGTATCCCAATATATTACTATAGGTATTAGTTGCATATATTTAAAGTTCTTAAATTCTAATTGAATATTTTTCTCAGGGAAATTTATTATGATACCTTTATGTAGTTGACAATTATATTTTTCATGTTGTATTCTTTTTTCATCTGTTGATAATAAAGCAAAACAATAATTACATCTAGGATAACCATTTTTACACTTCTTTCCTTTAGGTATTAATATTACATTTAATTTTGTAATAGTAGAATAATGTTTATCATTATATAATAAATTTACATGTGGATAATTATTGAACTTATCTATATGTGTTACATATATTGGAACTACTTCTTTATCTGTTATTTTGAATATATTTAATGTTATATGATTTATTGTTTCAAATTCATGAATTTGTTTTTTATGTTTAATAGGATCTACTGGGAAATATAACATACTATAATTGTAGTTAACTCTAATATAATCTTTATATTGTTCTACTCTATTTAAATTCTTATTATTATTATTACCATGAAAAAATGCTGCTGCTATAGCATATATAAAACATAATTGATCATTTTCTTTATTATTATCTATTGATATAACACATTTTCTATTTCTAATCCAATCTGGAAGTTCTTTATTTTTGCCACTACCTGCCATAGCAGTTGCTTTGACTAATTGAACTTCAACTTCACCAACATGTCTGAATTTTAAACTTGATTTTTCAGTATGCCATAAAGGTCCCATTTCTGTTCTTATTCTATCTTTTAATATTTTATGTGCAACATTCATTTCTGATTCTGTAATAACTACAGGTCTACATTCTAAGAATACCCAATTTGTTATTTTATTACCATTTGGATTATTATAATCTGGATCGTCTGCTCCTATATAACCACTTCTAAAACTTAATGTTACTTTTATATATTTAACATCTTCTAAATATTCTCTTATTTTAGTAATTAATGGACTACTAGGATCTGTTATAATTTCAGCAACAGCATCTGGATCCTTACCATTTACATCATTTAAAAAGTTAATTTGATATGTTCTACTATAATTATCTGTACTTCTCTGAATTAAGTCCATATAATATAATCTCTTTTCATATGGTAATTTTAATAATTTTGTAGGATGATTTTCTAATATATCACTTGCTTCTCTTAAATCTCTTTCTTCTTGATAAGATAAATTTAAATCTGCTACTCTATTACGCTGTTGTGCATTTGGTGGAGGTTGATTAACAACAACAACAGGTTGATTTGGATTTGGATTAGGCATTGGAACCTGCATACATCCTTTTCTTTGTATTTTTGGAGGACTTATGTTTTCGAAATCTAGTCTTCTCTTGGGAGGTGGTGTTACAAATCCTGGTTCAGGAATATTAATTTGAGGTGTTGAATCTACTCCTATATTTCCAGGATAATAATTGAAACCAGGATTTGTATTTGTAACTAGATTTCTTGGTGGAATATAATTTCTAACTACTGGAATATTTTGAATAGGTGGAGGTGGTTCATACATATTAGGAGGTGCCATACCTGGATATGGCATGGGCATGGGATTAAATCCATAATTTTGTGGAGGAGGAATATAAGGTGCTCCAAATGGTGGTGGACTATAATAATTAAAGTTTGAATAATAATAATAAGGAGGGATGAAAGGGTTCATCTAGAAAATTAAAAATTAATTATTTCTATTTTATTATTATTTATTTATTATTTTTATTCTTTTAGAAATTTCTAAAAGTTATATATCAATTCTTTTACGACTTATATTTATTATTTTATATTATTGTTTTATATTTCTTTCTTTTACTTGAATTATATTATATTCTTTGGATCAGATTTGAATTGGAAGAACAATTTCTTTTAGAAGTATATCTAATTAATTAATTAATTAATACCAAAAAATATGAGTAATTTTGCTAGAGTATATGAATTCTATGTATTCTTTGATGTACTTAAAAATTATATTAGTAGTTTAAATGATTTAAGTAGAAGGGTCTATAAATTAAATCTAAGTGAAAATTTTAGTAGTAAAGAAAATACAGATCTAAGAGATAAAATAAAGTCTTTTGTAACTTTCATACAAAATATCGAATTGAAATATAACAGAAGTAAAATAGCAACCACATTTAACAAATCTGAATTAACATCTTATAGACTGGATATTATAGAAGACTTAGAAAAATTAATTAATAAACTGGACACTTTCTATGTAGAAGATTTTGCATATATTTCTGAAGAAGATTTCAATTTGAATGCAAATACTATTAAAAATTTTAGATATATAAAAAATCATTATCTCTATTTAATCGATACAAATTCAGAATTAAATTCTATATATAATATTTTTAAAAACAGATTGGAAGATGATAAAGACTAATTAATTTTTATTTGATTTTTAACATATTGTTTAAACTTGGTATTGTTTCATTTAATTGTTTTTCTAATTCTTTTTGTAAATATTGACTTGCTATTTTTTTCCCTTCTAATCTTCCTATTTGATGTAATACCATATCATCTAATTCTAAATGATATTCTTCATTTAATTCTTTTAATTTTAATATAATCTCGCATGCTATTTTAATTGATGTTTGATAGTCATTGCTCCCATCATCTTTCTTATTGAGATATACATTACACATTTCATATAAAGAATCAAAACCATTTTCTGCTTCTTCTTTAATTAGATTATCCATTTATGAAATTAGAATATTCTAGAAAATGCAAAAATAATAAATTACCTAATATGACATAGGTCACGTATTTTTAAAAAGCTTGGTTTGGTGTGGCCAGGTCCTTTATTCTATATTATTATTTCTTTGTATAAATCATGTAAAAAATATGAATAAATTCATATAGAAACGACTCTATTTTCATATTAAAATGAGAAAAATGAATTTTGTGGTTAATGAAATACTTTCTTCCGTATTAAAATCAGAAATGCAGGTATTTTAGTTGATTTATTAATATGTAGATAAATAAAAGAGTAGAAAAGAGTGGTAATGAAGTAGATTTAGTTATTCAACATCAAACAGCTGTTGTAATGGTGAAAATACTAAATATTGATAAGATAAAAGAAAAGAAAATATTAAACTTCATAGAGAATAACTCAATATTGTTAGATTGTAATCTATCCTTTATCTACCCTTCAAAAACATTTCAATTGAGTCACTGTATGATAATATTACGAATGTGTTATAAAAGAGATTTAGAAGCAGTAATTCAGAGTAAACCCATATCAAGAAGTGATATGTGTAGTGTAATCAGTAGAATATGTAATATTTTAATTGTATTGAGTGAATATGATGTAATGATAAGTAATTTGAGTAGTTATAATATAATTTATGAAGATAGTAATGATATAAAGTTATGTGATTTATTCTTGGATAAATTAAGAAAAGAAGAAGATTTGAGAATATATGACTTGTGCTACAAAAGCCCTGAAGAGTTGAGAGGATTAGAATGTAATGATCGAAGTGTAATTTGGTCAATTGGTTGTATATTATATGAAATGATAAACAAGAAATTACCATTTAATGAAGATAATAACATCAATAGAACAAAAGAGAATATTCTGAGATGTAATTACAGTTTAGATATGGAATGTGATGATATGATGAAAGAGATGATAGACAGAATGTTGAAAGTGGAAAATGAAGAAAGAATGAGTTTAAAAGAGTTGAGAAAAGAAATGATAAAAATTAATGAAATATTGAGAGATGATAAAAATAATATGATGATATGTAAAGAAAGAAAAGAGATATTATTCAATAATGATAATGCAATTGTAAAACTTCCAATAGAATGTCCAGCAGAATGTTATCTTCAAAATGAGAAATGGAAAGAAATTAGAGATAATTTATATCAATCATACAATAATCAATGCAATGAAAAAATACTATCAATATTGTTGATGATAAAATTATACAAAGAATATTATAATATAAATTCTGAATTGAAATATCAAATAAATCATATATGCAAAGAAGGAAAGGATAGTTATTTGGATCATATGATTATGAATATTAATAATGACTATAATGACAAAGATGTAATAATGATTAATTCAAAGTGTAATTGTTTTTGTGAAGAAGGAATAAATTTTCTATTCAGAATGTTGAAACTAATCAATCCAACTAAACTCATGTTTTATAGAATTAAAGACATGTGGGTATGTGGAAGTTATGTTAATTGTGGATTGAATATTCCATTGAATAACCAATCATTATTTGGATCATATTTTTCACAATTATCAGATCTACAACAATTAGACTTATATAAATGTAATCTCACTGCTCGATTCATTGAATCATTTATTCAATCAATTCCATTCATGAAATTGAAATATGTTATTCTAACATGTATTTATTATTATTTTATATTTGTAATAGATAATCCTATTTGTCCAAAAGGCTTTAGATTATTGCTTCCATATTTACATTTATTAATTAATAGTAAAAATGAATTATATCTTTATGAAATGAATTTAAATGACGAATCGATGATATTATTATCAGAAGAATTATATAAATATCCAAAACTTGACTTTATAGATATTACAGAAAATAAAAATATTCATTCAAAAGGATTAAAAGCCTTATTCTCCAAATTTCCTATTTCCAAAATTGAATTTGATTTTAATAGAAATAAAGAACTATTGATTGATAAAAATATTCCAGAATTGATCAAATACATTAAAAATAAACATTACATTAGATTTAATTGCTATTATGAATTGAAAGTGTATAATTTAGAAATTGATGATGATTTCTTTAAATCATTTATTTCATTAAGGTCAAATGAATTAAGAGTAATTGAATGGTTAGATTTAAGTTGTATAATTTGATATGTATCTACATATTTAGATAATAATTTAACATGCGAAAGTGTAAAAACATTAATCATTAATTTTTCTTCATTACCAAATCTAAAAGAAATAAAGCTATATGGAAATGAAATCGGAGATGAAGGAATGAAAATATTATCTCCTCACTTACATTTATTGCTAGATGTTTATTACAGAAATATAATCAATTGTTCTAGTATAATAACTGTTATTTAATATTAAATAGAAATGGGATTATCATCAGTTGGATTAAAATATATTGTTGATGATTTGAAGAACAATAATGAATTATTATTGAAATTAGATGTAAGTGATAATAAGATTAATTCAGATGGAATAAACTATTTGATTGATTATGAGAAAGATGATGTTAAAGACTTTAGAATAATTTTTCATGGTATGTATTCTTTTGTTGATGTTTAATATTTATATAATAGGCAATCCTATAGGTAATATTGGGTTTAAATATATATTTAATAATTATAATATGTTAACCTATTATAATTATAATGATAGACAATATGAACTGAATTTAAGTTGTATTTCAATAGATGATGAAAGCTTAGAATTATTAAAAAATAGAATTGATTCAATTGAAAAATGTAAAAGGATAATTTTAAGCGGAAATGATATTAGTTTCGATGGATTAAAATCGATATGCTTAAAATCATTAGAAAGTAAATACTATCCATTTATTCAAATGGAATATTTATTATGGAGAAATGAAGAACTAACCTTCTATATAGATTATTGTTTAAAAAAGAAAAACAGTTATTATGTAAACTTTTCGAGTATAGAATTTTTATATGTAATGAAATAGATTTAAACATCAATGATTCTCACATATCATTAATAAAACAAAGAATATTTCTAGAATTAGATGTATCAAATAATAAAATAACTTCAAAAGGATTGAAAGAATTAGCAGAATCATTACATAAAAAAGCAAAGTATATTTCAATATGCAATAATCCAATTGGAGATGAAGGAGTAGAGATAATATGTAAATATTTTGATTCATTTACTCATCATAATTCTTCATTAAATCTCTCAAGTATTATTTTTTTTGCTATTTGAATAGATGTTGGAATGACTGAAAATGGATTAAAGACATTAATAGAAAGATTAAAAAATAATAAACTATTAGAAAAAATAAACATATCAGGAAATGAATTAAGCGAAGAAGAATTGAGATTGATAATAGAGAACAAAGAAGTGTTTGATTGTTTAGATGAATTATTAATTATTGTAAAAGATAATATAGAGAAAAATGAATTACAGCAATTTTTAAAAACATTTTCTACAGTTGGAACAATAAAGTTAAATGGAGTATATGAAAAAGAATAGATTCAGCTAAGTTTTTTTTAAATTTCAATTTATTTCTCTTTTATAATTGAATTCATTCACAAATAATAATAAAAAATCATATTAGAAGTAGTTATAGAAATACAAAACACATTAATTTCATATTTTTGATCATTTCATTCAATTTGTCTGCTTCTTTTATATTTTGATTATTTCCTAGTTGTATATACATTCCTTTCACATTTGATAAATTTTCCACCAATATTTTTACACCTTCGTCACTAATTTGATTATCTCTCAAAACTACTCTCTTTAACTCTGTTAAGATAGAAAATGAACTTGAAAGTATCTGAAGAGTAGAATCATTAATATTTGTATCTAAACAAATATATATTAAGTAATGTATATATAGATATTATTATACTTTTTAGATTTAATTCTGATAATTTCACTAGATTCTTTATTTCTAAGCATATACAATTACCACTTTCTTCATTTAAAGGATTTGATGATAAATCAAGTTCAGTAAGATTTTTCATTAAATGAAAACTTTCAGATAATTCTTTTACTCCTTCACTTTCTATCTTATTGAATGACATGTTAAGAACTGATAAATCAGGAAGATATTTCAAATTGCTAGAGAATTCCTTTATGTTTGTTATTCCATTTGATGATATATCTAAATACTTCACTTTAGAAATTGTTGAAAAATATTTACTAATAGATACAATACCCTCTTCTTCCAAATCATTACATTTCAAATTCAAATGAGTTAAATTAGGAAGACATTGCATATTTTCACCTAATAACTGTGCTGACTCTTTACCTATATAATTGTGAGATATATCCAATCTTTCTAAATTAACTAGACAATTTAAGCTATTGATAATAAGTTTTGGTTCTAAAACACCAACATCACTGAATTGAAGAGATTCTATTTTAGTTAAAGTTTTTAATACTTCAGCAAATTGTCTAAAATCATCAATTTTGTTTAATGATAAAGATAAATCATGTAATTCAGTAAGATATGATAAGTTATCACAGAATTCTTTTACATCTGTAATACTGTTGGATGATAAATTTAGTGTTTTTAACTTTGTAATTGATGAAAAACATTTGCTTACTGATGATAATCCATCATTTTCCATTTTACAACCTAAATTAAATAACGATAAATCCAAATAATATTATACATGAAATATTTAACACTTCTAAATTTGATAAATCAGTTAAACCTTCACTCAATTCTATAATTCCATCTTTACCAATTGGATTGTTTGATAAATTTAATTGTCTTAAATTTTTAAGATTTTTTAAACTTTCTGATAGGACTTTTACATTATTTATCTGATTTGCAGATAAATCCAACTCATTTAGATTCTTAGCAGTTGATAAACTTTTAAATATACACTTCACTGTATAATCATTCTCATCTTCACCTAAATTATATTCTTTAAACATTATTTTTGTAATATTATCTGTAAATGTAACATCATTTGTAAATTTACATCCTATTTATTCGATATATATATAACAATTATATATACTCTTAAAAACTAATGAGTATAAATGCTTGATTTCAGACAATTTTGAACAGAGATATGGTAAATCTTTACTATAGTCAATAGTCAACTCCTTTTTATCTTCTTTTTTATAATCTTTTATATCTTCATCAATACATTCTTGTGCTTTAGATGGAATATTGATTGTTTCACCACTTATTAATTCTATATTTTATAATAAACAAAAAAACTATACTGTTCAAAAATGTAATCAACTCATCTAGTTTATATCTCTCTTCTAACTCAATACACGCTGTCTTATTATATAAGAAATTCCATGTATTAGCATTTTCACATTCTAAATTACCTTTATACTCTTCTTTACCACTTTTTAAGTAATATATTAGTCTTCCTATACTAAATACATCACTATCACTACTAATTTTGTTTTCGGTAGATATATAATAAGCTTTTTGTCTTTCTGTGAGGGTTTTCATACCATCTGAACATAATTTATTAATACAAAAATCTGACAATTTAATTGACCCATCTTCATCAATAAAAACATTCGATGGATTAATATTTCCATGACATAGGTCAATTGAGCTTAGATCTTTTACACCTTTGCATATTTCTAGTATTATACGGTACATTTCTTTATCATCTTTAAAGTGTTCAATAGGATCTTTGAATGAAGAAATTGAATTTGGGTATTTTTTCATCATCAGATTTAGATATTCTGCAGTATCTTCAATTACATCATATTTAACAATATTTGAACTGTTTAATGTGTTCACCTTCTTAATTGTTTCAACAAATTTGTCAATCTGTTCCTTTGTGAATGAAAATGTTTTAAAACGTTTTAGTATTATGACCTTCTTTTCTTTTACTTCTTCAAGTTCAAATGTTTCAAATTTTTCATCTGTCTTTAATGTATTAACAATCTATTCATTAATATATCAATAAATATACTTTATAACCCTTTGGTATTTTCATTTTTTTCTCAACAGAAGCTCCTGCACCCATTGTTTAGTGAGATAATAATTTGTAACGATTAAAAAGCTTGTAAAATGGCTTGATAGATTTTGTCATTTCATACTAAAAACAGAAAATCTAAAACATATTGTAAAGTTATTAATTATAGTATTGGTTATAATAATTATTCAATTCAACCTTACGATTTTCATAATAATATCTCAAACTAGTAATTGTAAGCTGCAAATCAACATCCTCTCTAGTTCCTTGAATAAAAGAGTGACCAATAGCATCAGCACAACTCATTCTTTCATTTGGATCAGATTTCAATAAACTTTGAATAAAATGCTTTGCATCTTCCGATACATTCTCCCAAAGTGCGTCATCAAATGAGAATTCAGCAATACCAATTCTACTGACCATTTCTAATGTGTTATTACTCTGGAAAGGATGTTTTCCACATATTAATAAGTAAGTTAAAACTCCTACTGACCAACTATCAGAATTAACTGAAATTGGTTCACCTTTGATTATTTCAGGACTTATAAACTCAACAAAACTTAATGGACTATTTACAAATACCTATTTAAAATAATAGTCAATTATTACTATTATACATTATCATCTATAGTGGGAAGCATACCAAAATCAGATAATTCTAAATCATACACATTTCTTGTATCTGATAGTAATATATTTTCTGGTTTAATGTTTCTATGACAAACTCCAAATGAATGAATATAAGCTAAAGGAGTTAAAATACTCCATATAATCATTCTAACATCATATTCACTATAACTCTATTTATAAATAATAATATAATAATAATAATATATATACATTCTTCTTAGTTAATCCGTCTAAAATATTTCCACCAACTTGATAGTTGGTAACAATATTGATAATATCACCCATTTCTTCAATCTGTATGACTTTAATAATACCAGTGTGGTTAATGGACAACAATTGTTTTATTTCACTTAAGAATTTAGCAGGTTCAGCTACACTGTATTTTGAAATGACTTTTATTGCTACTTTCTTCTTTGCTTTGTTTTGTTCTGCTATATATGCATATCCATATGGACCATATCCTAACATACTTACATAGGTATATAAATCCAATACATTTCCTAATGCCAATCTATTTAATAATAAACAGTAATATATACTTTTCTTCATTAAATCCCCCACTTATTCCAGCTTTCCAACTATCTCTTATATTATTAAATCGATTAATGAATAATTCTTGAGCTGTCATTACTGTATAATACTTACTAGATACTAAAAATGGATGATTAATTGCTAATTCAGCAGTTAATCTGTTATTAGGATCAACTTGTAACAATAATTCCACAAACTCTTTGGCTTGACCAGAAACACCACTCCAATATTTTGTATTCAACGAATATTGTCCATGTGTGATTTTATAAAATAAAACACTTCTATTATTCACATCTGGAAATGGTAAAGTTCCACTTAATAATATATATGCAATTACACCTAAACTCCACATATCCACTTGAGTATCATATGGTCTTTGTTCTATTACTTCTGGTGCAATATATTCAGGTGTTCCACATACAGTAATTGAATGAGATCCCTATAATAAATAATATATATAAAAAATAATGATAATATATATATACTCCCATTACTTTAGCTAATCCAAAATCTGTTACTTTAATTGAAGCATCATCATTCATTGTTGCTAATAATATATTCTCTGGTTTTAAATCTCTATGTGCAATTCCTTGCTTATGACAATATAAAATTGCTTTTGTAATTGAAATTAATGCAATTTTGGCACTTTCTTCATCATATACTTTGAATTGATTAATTCTATTCAATAACTCACCTCCTTCCATTAATTCATTGATAATATAAAAGTATTGTTTATCTTCATAAAAACCTAAACAAGAGACAATATTTGGATGATGTAAACTAGATGTGAGATTAACTTCTCTTTTTAGCATTGATACATTTAATTTTGGATGTTTTGTTACTACTTTTATTGCTACTTTTTTATCTATTAAAATACAAAATTAATGTATTTGTTTATATACTTGATGCTACTTCTAATCCTTCATATACACAAGCGAATGATCCTTGTCCTATTTGTTTACCTAATTTATATTTTACATAAAAATCATATTCTGGTTGTCGTCTATATTATTATTATTATTATATATATATATATATATACTCTTCAATAGCCAATGGTTTAATTGGAACAGGTTTAATATAACTTCCAATAGCCAATGAAAATGATTGATTTCTATCTCTATAAAAGATTGTATTATCTACATTATCGAAATTAGATGACATATTCTTTGATAATTCAGGTGATCTACTATTACTATTTCCATTATTATTACTATTCGATTTAGTAAGTGTATTTGAATCACTTTTTACTAATATATTAAAAGCTGTATCCACTATAATATCGTGTGAATAAGAAGCTCTAGATTGACGGAGATGTATATTACTACCAAGACTTAAATTTGCATTTTTCAATTCATCTCCTAAACCACTAAATCTTTCAGATAATCTTCCTTTCATTGATGTTCTTTTTGATGAAGATTTTGTCTGTGCAAAAGAATAAGGAGATGTCTCTGGAATAGGTGGTAAATCATCATCACTTGAATCATCAGGTATTGGAGGTGGTATAGCAGAATTTTTCTTCACAATTCGTGGTGTAGATTGTCTTTTTTCAGAAGGATAAGCTGGTGGCCTTACCGTTTTATTATTCGCTGATGAAGATGGTGTAAGTGGAGGAGAACTGCTAGGCAAAGAAGGAAGAGGTGAATGTCCACCATCTTTGACTTTTTCATTTATAGCATCCTCTACATTACCAACAATTTTTACATTTAGCTTATCTGATTTATCTCCCACTAGATTAGATGGAGTTTCATCAAAATCATCAGAACTGTTTTTCTGTGATGATGTTGTAGTATTCCCTACATTTGTATCCCACATATTATTGGAAAATTTCCCTTTTGATTTATCAGATGATTCATTAGCTCCCATTTTTAAAAAAATAAAAATTCATAAACACAAACTTAGGCTTGAGTAATTGTGACACACAGTCAATTTTAGATGAACAACCTAGTTCATCGCAATTGTTAACCTATGTTTGCATGATGCATATTATTATTCATTACATTAACACCTTTAAAAAGGAAAAATAGTGTGTATGCGTAAATTCATCAATAAAAAGATAGAGAGTTTAGTATAATCGTATAAATGAAAAGAAACCAACGAAATAATTATCGTAGAATGGATTATTTTCAATTTTAGAAATAGTCAAGCCTCGAACCAAACTGTTCGTTTTTTTTGAGTGTTGTAAGGAGAGAGACATTTTCTAAAGATTCCTAACATATTTTATTTATACTGCATAAACTATACTAATTATATAAAAACTTTTTAAAAATGCAAGCAGCAGTTGTGGTTGGAATGATGAGAGGAGCTGACTATGACGATTTTGGAACATTGAAAGATGGAATCGATGGTATTTATGTAATTATAACATTGTTAGTTCAACAAACACAAGAAGATGTAGGCATAAATGATAAAATAGAAGTACAGAGAGATAAAAATAAAAAAGTGGAAGTTTCCAGCTTAAGAGGATTAAAATTTCAAAGGAAAGCGCCAAGAAAAAAAGAGCAAAAGGTATTGTACAAATTTGTAATATATTATAGAAGAAAAAACGAAAAGATACAATGAACCAAGTTACTAGAACTAATAGTTCTGCCTCTAACACATTAATGTCAATAGATGATTTAGATGGACTTCAAAGTGGTGAAACAATTACTCCTAGATGGTTTTTTAATCCTGATAGCACAGGAAAAGCTGTTTGGGATATATTTATATCAATTTTGATTATATATAGTACAATAGAAATTCCATTAAGAATTGCATATAATCTAGAAGCTGAAGGCTTTGGATATATATTTGATTGGTTTGTAGATATAATGTTCTTTCTTGATATGGTAGTGACCTTTCGAACAGGTTTGCATGACAAAAATGATAATACATTAATATATAACTCCAAAATGATTGCTAGGAATTATGTTTTTGGATGGTTTTTAATAGATTTAGTGTCTACTATACCATTTGACGAAATAGTATCACCATTTGTAAATGCTAGTAAAAGCGCATTACGATCAACTAAACTAATTCGAACAATCAGATTGGTTCGACTGGTCAAGCTTATGAGGATATTGAAATTTGGAAGGCTAAGAGATAAATTAGAAGATCTAGTACCAGGAAATGCAGGTTTATTCAAACTAGGTGAATTATTTATAACAGTGACATTTTTAGCTCATATTTTAGGATGTGTTTGGTTTATGCTAACTAATAATGATTATTCAAAAGGAGAAATCGATTGGATATCTATAACAAATAGTACTGAAAAATCTACAACTACAAAATATCTTTTATCATTATATTTTGTATTTACAACAATGACAACAGTTGGTTTTGGAGATATAGTTGCAACTAATGATTTAGAGATGGGTATATGTATATTGTTGATGATCATTGGTGCTGCAATATTTGGTTATATTGCTGGAAGTGTGAGTGTATTATTAGAAGAAATGGATATAGCTAAAGCGAAGAATAAAGAAAAAATGAATTTGTTAAAGGAATATCAGAATGATCGGCATATTCCACCGTTATTGAGACAAAGAATGAAGTTTCATTTGAGATATATGTCTACGCAAAAGACTGTATTACCAGAGGAGAAATTATTATCAAGATTTCTATCGAGGGATCAAATATCACTTGTATATATAAAAATATCATATTATTTTTTATTGTTTAGATGTATGAACATTATGAAAATGATATTGCAGGAATCAGATTATTCCATTCATCAGTACAACGATCACTAGTTGTACGATTATTACACAAATTAAACCCTTTCTATTGTGAAAAAGGTGAATTTATATTTGAATTAGGTGAAATAGCTGAGCAAGTATATGTATTAAGAAGTGGATCACTGTATGCTTGTTTACCTAAACAAGTTGGTGTTATGACTTTATTTTCATCTTTATTAGGAAATGATGATAGAGAATATGAAGTAGTTGATGGATTACAAGTTGGTTCGTTCTTTGGACAAGATGCTGTAGGAAGAAGAAAGAAAGATCGATTATATTCATATGCAGCAGCTTGTGAATCATTTTGTGAGTGTTATTTTATCTCTGCGTATAATTTAGCGAATTTTAGAAAGAATTATCCATGTTTTTATTCAGATTTATGGAAAGCAGAAGATTTGATTGTAGATCAAATTGAAGATATTGTGTATAATAATTACTTTATAATATATATAATAGAAATACTAAAGAAGTAATAATATCAAATATTCCAAAACATGTAGTTGAATCAACTACCAATCCAATTTTGTCTAATATTTTCCATTCCAAAAACCTTATCAATAAAGATCCAGAAACACTATCAATTGCGATGGGTGGTAAAATTAGAAATGATAATAAAGAATGGAAGAAAACATTATTAAGAAAAGTATCAACACCTCCTCCAGTATTAAGACCAATGAGTACTGGCATTGGCTTAAAAAGAAACTTATCAACTTCAAGGCAATGTATTAGTGGTATGAATCCATCAGCTTCCAGTGTAATTCGTCCAACAATACCATTAAGTAAACAAATATCAGAAGCAAAACAACAAGAATGTAGTAGTGAATCAAAATCTATAATGAAAAGAAGAGCTCATACTGATATGACTTCTTCAATGTTACCTTCAATGCAACCATCCAAAATGTCTTATGGAATTGGTGCTTCTTCAATATTACCACTTCATGAAAACTCTATTGAACAAATCAAACCTCTTAATTTCAAGAAATTAGATTCAACAATAGGAGGAAGTAATGGAACTCCTCATACTGCAACTCCAATTCTATCAACTCAAGTTGAAAGTATGGATCCTAATTATATACCTTCCAATGATGTTCCACCACCAGTTATTCCATTGAAATTAGCTATTAATCATATCATATCAGACCCTAATGATGTTGATGAGAAAGGATCAATAAGAACAGATACTAGTAATAAAGGAAATGATGAATTTAATGTCAAATCTCCTGGTGAAGGTATTGAAGAGGAAAAGAAGGAAGAAGATAATAAAGAAGAAAAAAAGGAAGATAAAGATAAAAAGAAAGAAGAAGTAGAAGAAAATAATGAAGTAAAACCAATAACACCAAGACCACCTGAAAGTGGTATTACCAAAGTGAAATTGTCAATGAGATTAGAACCATTAGATCCAGACTTACAATCACGATCTACAAAGATATTATCATCACTAACAGAACCAGATAGTAGTGTGAAGATGAATAATAATAATAATAGCAATCCAAATGTCACTGAAACAAAAGTTGAAACATTTGCAAGTAGTGGTGAAAGTAATGCTGAAACAATTTCTACTGATAAATTATCCAGTACAAAGAATATAACTAATGAAGCATCACCTGATGTAGCTATACAACAAATCCCTGATATTTCAACACCAACAAATAATAATAATAATAATAATAATAATAATAAAGAGATTGAAAAAGATGATGTTAATAATGTAATAAACAATATAATAGACAGTAAAAGATCCAGTGTTCAAGAGAATACTCATACTCCTGAGAGTAAAAGATCTTCAATAGTAAATACAAATACAAATAATCAAGTTCCTCCCATAGTTATTACTCCAATGGTTGATCATGGAAGAAGAAGAATATCCAGTAATTTACAACCATCCTTATCTACTCCAAATGTTAATAAATATAAAGTAACAGCCAATCCACATGATGTAGTAAGATCTTTAACATCTGGAAGTCAAGATGATGATAAGAAAAAGAGAAAGAAAATTGAAATAAATCAAAACTTAGTAGAAGATTCAAGTGAATTAGAGAATGTAATTTATGGTTTTTCTGATAAAAGTAAATTGAAGTTATTTGTAGATAAAGCAATTCATCCAGATCATAAAGTTAAAATATTTTGGGATATTTGGATGTCTTTCGTTATATTATATAGTGTAATAATAGTTCCTTATAGAATTGGTTTTGAAGAAGATGCAACTGGGTTTTTCTTGGTGTTTGATTATATAATTGATTGTGTTTTTGGTATTGATATTATAATTAGTTTCTTTACTGCATATTATGATTCTTATGGACATTTAATTACAGATAGAAAGCATATTTGTACTCATTATTTAAAGGGATGGTTTTTTATTGATTTTGTCTCTACTGTTCCATTCGATGTATTATTTAAATCTGCAATTTCTTCAACTCAAGCTATAAGATCAGTCAAACTATTGAGAGTGTTGAAGTTAGTGAGATTATTGAAGCTGGCAAGATTATTAAAATTAGGTAATTTAGTAGCAAAATATCAAGATAAAATTGATTTAAATCCAGCAACTATGAGTTTATTATTCAATATAGTAGTTGTTGTATTTATTGCTCATTTAGTAGCATGTGTATTGTTTGGTGTTAGTACATTCACTAAAGAGGATGGTTGGATTCAAGATTACTGTCCATTTGAGAAAGTTGGAGTAAATGCAACAACAGGTAGAGCAATTTGGGAAAGACAATGTGTAGCACATGCATCCTCTGGTAGGAAGTATATTACAGCATTATATTGGGCTTTTTGCATGTATACATTATTATTATTATTATTATTATATAGTATGACAACAATTGGTTATGGTGATATTGTAGCTGACCATAATAATCAAAGTGAGTTAATATTACTATGTGTAGTTATGTTGGTTGGTACTACAACATTATCCTATATCATTGGCACTTTAATGAGATTAATAGAGAATGTAGATCCAGGTGAATCTCTTAGAAAGAAGCAGAAACAAATATTAGTTGGTTATATCAATGATACAGATATAAACAAGTTATTTAGTCGACATTTAAAGAATCATCATGATTATTATTTAGATATTCAGAGTGGATATGATCATGAATCAATTCTTAAAGATTTTCCTGCATTTTTAAGACGTGAAGTATTAGAATATACAAATCAAGACACTCTTTATACATTACCAATATTCCGTATTATGCAATCTGAATATCCAGGTTTTATACCGTTTGTATCATCATTAATTCATCCAAGTTTCTGTGGAATTGGTGAATATTTATATCGAAGAGGTGAAGAAATATGTGAATTTTATATTTTAATTAAAGGAACAATACGTATTGAATGTCATGATAAATCAACTTATATGGCATCTGATGGTTCTTTATTAGCTGAATCAATTTTGTTATTAAAACAAGAAGCATGTGTTGTTCACGCTTGTGATGCAAGAGGTGTTGCTCCAACTACACTTTATACAATGCCAAGACATGAGATTAGACTATTAGAATCTTTATCACCTAGTTTATTCAAAAGATTACAGAATATAGTTATTTCTAATGAAATTAAAGTTAATCAGCCCATTTATATTAGTAAAAGAGATAAAACTCCTGATGTATATAATTTAGGATTAGATATTGTGAATGGAAGACCTAGATATCATGAACATGAGTTAATATCAATATGGAAGACAAGTTCAACTTCCTCGATCTTCAGAAGAGGTGGTGAGAGAATTAAAAATATGTTTAAAAGTAGAAGTAATAAAAGTAATAACAGCAACAAAAACTCTGCTAGAGTTGTTCCGGATAAGAGGAAGATTAGTTATGATGCTTCTAATAAATCATTACAAGATGAAAATCAAAATGAACTTTTAATTGATCCGAAGATCCTAGCATCAATTGGGAATGTGACTACTAACTCCGCCTTGTCTGGTAGTGATACAGAAGAAAGTGAAGATTCTGAGGTTTATAGGTCAAGTGCTCCGGAAGAAGAATAGTTAATGTAATTGTTTAATTTAATATATTTTTGATATTAGAATATTTATTTGTGAAGAAAACAGAAGAAAAAGCATTCTATCCGGTTTGAAGTTTTCGGGTTATTACAAAATTTCATTTTTTCATGCTCAGCAGCGATCCAAAGCCTTCACCAAAAGAGCAATTGCAAGAGATAGAAAATTTAGTGAAGCAAGAGAAGAAAGCATACTCCAAATGGTATAGTAATTGAAATAATATGTTTACAGGTACTTAATCCCTTTTACATGGTATAAAGACTTTTTAGAATATTGCACCGATCCAGATACAAATATTGAACCAGGAGTATTTTTTTCGGGATATATTCTTTTAGCCAATAGATACTAGTGTTCTACTTGTAAATGATAAAGTTACCATTGATAAAGTATATATATTGTTTTTGGTATATAAAATAGAGCAAGGTTGAACTTTTACCAGAAGAAGCTTATAACTTGCTAGTTAAATGGTATAAACGAAAAAATTGTAAAGACTACTTTCGATATGCAACTTATACAACCGAAGAGCATATAGAAGTTGGTATAGATTTGAATGTGAAATTATACAATGTAATTGTAAAGAAAGATCACAAAATGGGAAGAGTAAATCGAGAAGTAGCAAATCAGATTTGGTTCAGAAGAAAATGAAATAAAGAATCAATTACAAGGTGAACTTAACCTTCCAGATACAGACTTCAAGTTATTATATCGTCAAAATAGAATTGAAGAATTCCATCCAATTAATGATTTCATCGCAAATGATGATCATAATGAGATAAAAGAGATATTAGCCTTATATGAAGGAACAAAAGAAGAAGAAGAACAATTCTTAAAAGAATTCAAATTAAAAGGAAGAAAAGAGGATGAATATTATGATCTTAGAATAAGTGATGGTTTTTGGGTTCAAGCAAAAATATCAAAGTTTGGAGATAGCACATTAAATTATGATTTGATAGTAGTAAATAAAAGTTTAAATCGTGTAATGTATATTATTATTAATATTATTATTTGTATGTAAAAATAGATGGGCAAGTGAATATGATGATGTAATTCGTCCATTATACTATTATACTCCTAATTTCAGAGAGTTTAAAAGTGGTGATGTCGTAATCAAGAAAGTAATAAGTGAATATAAACCATTATCTGTAATAAATGTAGATTTAGAAAGAAAGAAAATTCGTTTATATTCTGTGAATGGTATGAAAGAAGAAGATATAGAAAGTGACGTATTATATGATAATGAAGCTTTTCAAATATTAAGGGATAATAAGAACAATGTATTAGGCTCAAAATCATCATCATCATCATCATCAACAACAACTAGACCAGTTACATCCACTAATATTGATTTAAGTTTTAATCATTCTAATACTGCTTATACAAAAATAAAAACAAATGATTCATCATCATCATCATCATCATCATCTGGTTCATATTCTACTTATAATTATTACAGTCATTACAATTCAGAACCTCCAGCACCAGGTGTTGTAGGATTAAGTAATATAGGAAATACATGTTTTATGGATTCAATGTTACAATGTATGAGTAATTGTCAACCATTAACTGAATATTTCCTATCAGGTGACTATGCGGATGATATCAATGAAACAAATCCTATTGGTACAAAAGGTGAATTAGCTAGAAGTTATGCAAATTTATTAGATAATTTATGGAATGGTCATTCTGCAGTATTTACCCCATCTGTATTTAAACATACTATTGGTAAACACGCGCCGCGATTTGCTGGATTTGAACAACAAGATTCAAGCGAATTAATGAATTATTTATTAGATGGATTACATGAAGATTTGAACAAAATAAAGAACAAACCATATATAGAAGGTGTTAATACTGATGGTAAAACATTAGAAGAAGCTGCTAATGAATATTGGCAAGTTCACTTAGCTAGAAATACAAGTAAAATCGTTGATATATTCTGCGGTCAATTAAGATCTCATTTAGTATGTCCTAAGTGTGAAAATGCTTCAGATATCTTTGATCCTTATTATTCATTAAGTTTGCCAATTCCTGATAGAATCACTTATAAGTCAGATGCTTTGTATTATAATGATTTTAATAAACCACCATTAAGATTAACCATTACCTCTAACAATGATGAAGTAGATGATTTTGAAGTTGCATTAAGATCTCAATTGAATATTCCACCAACTGATAAGTTATTGAATATTGATTATACAGATGGTTCAGTTAGTGGAAGAACTGCTAGTTATTATTATAGATATAGAGGTAGAAATATGTATTGCTATTTCAATGTTACTGAGATTACAAGGAAATTTAATGATTATTGTCATACTTTAGGATCTGATATGGATGATATTACTGAAGCTGATAATAATAATAATAATAATAATAATAATTTCTCAAGTGATTCAGATTCATCAACAAACAACAACAACAACAACAGCAACGCTAGTAATAGTTATTCATATAATCATAATAATAATAATGATGATGATAATGATGTATTGAGTAAATATACATTTGTTAATTTCAAACTGGAAGGTAGTGGATATGGTAATAGCAAATATTATTACCCTCAAATGTATCCACTTGATATGAAGAATCATCAAAATGAAAAATTATTAAAACATTTGATTAATGAATATGTTGAAGAGAAATACATAGTTGACTATAAAAATGATAGTTTCTATAAGAATAAAGTGTGATGTGATATTAAATGAAGGTATTCCACTTGATGTTAAAAATAAACTAAATGAAGCGATTGATGATGAAAGTTACAATAAAATTGATGAGAAAAAAGATATATCCTTAAATGATTGTATTGATTTATTATTGAGAGAAGAAGTGTTAAGTGAAGAAGATATGTGGCATTGTCCAAAATGCAAAGAATTTGTAAGAGCATCGAAGAAGTTCTCTATATGGTCTATACCAGAGATATTGATTATTCATTTGAAGAGATTCTCTGTTAAAATGGATAAGAAATTCGCTAAATATGGCTTTGGAAGTAGAGAAAAGTTGGATACTGTAGTTTATTATCCAGAGCATATAGATTTATCGTCATATGTCAATGGTCCTCATAATACTAACTGTAAATATTCATTATATGCAGTCTCAGTATATATTCATAGATTATTTTATTTTAATTCATAGGAACACTCCGGATCATTGTCTTTTGGACATTATACTGCTAAATGCAAGAATTTTAAGGATGGTAATTGGTATGATTTCAATGACTCTTCAGTGCACAAGTGTAATGGTCCAAAACCATCATCATATGATTACGTCTTATTCTATCAAAGAGATAAATCATAAAATATTCAATATTATTTCTCTTTTTCTTATTTTGTGTTGTATTTGGCTTAAAAAAAACAGAAAATTTATTAACGAACTGGCTTGGCTTGTGAAGCATTTTTAAGTTTTTTCATCTCTCCGTTTTAAGTAAAACCGAGAAGTAATCGTAGATATTGTAAAATATAATGGATCGTTATCAAAAATTAGAAAAGATAGGAGAGGGTATGTACTTGTCACTTTATATCTTTAGGAACATACGGAACAGTTTACAAGGCAAAAGATACTCACACAGGTATGCATTATTCTGCATTATTATAATAGGAGAAATTATAGCATTAAAGATTATAAAGCTTGAAGCAGAAGATGAGGGTATACCAAGTACAACTATTCGTGAAATCTCACTTCTTAAAGAACTTAGACACAAAAACATCGTTAGGTATTTTTTATTTCCATAACATCGTAGATTACATGATGTTGTACATACAGATAAACGTCTTACATTGGTATTTGAATACTTAGATCAAGATTTAAAAAAATATATCGATCATTGTGAAGGAGGACTCGAATTATATATCATTAAAGTATACTATATTGTCTATCTATCTTATTTATCTAATAGTCATTTATGCAACAGTTATTAAGTGGTATTGAATTTTGTCACAAACGTAGAGTGTTACATCGTGATTTAAAACCACAAAATCTACTTATTAACCGTGAAGGAGAGTTGAAATTAGCTGATTTCGGGACTTGCCCGTGCATTTGGTATTCCAGTAAGAAGTTATACTCATGAAGTTGTCACATTGTGGTACAGAGCTCCAGATGTCTTATTAGGAAGTAGAAAATACTCAACACCAGTTGATATATGGTCTGTAGGATGTATATTTGCAGAAATGTACACACGAAAACCATTATTCCCTGGTAGATCAACTGATGATCAAAAAGAGAAAATATTTAAATTATTAGGAACACCAGATCCAGCTACATATCCAGATATTGTACAGTTACCTGATTGGAAAGAGCCTGCTACTAAATATCCTGCTAAATCCTTGAAAGAAATAATTCCTAATATGGACGATGATGCTATCGATTTACTTAGTGTATATTTTTATTCATTTTATGTATATTTTTATTATAGCAAATGCTTGTTTACAATCCAGCCAATAGAATTGATGCAACCCATGCTTTGCAACATAGGATTTTTTAACCCATAAGGCGTGAAAGAACTATTGAGTAATTGCCAGATACTAATTATTATATCTACATTTTGTTTTTGGTTATTATTTTCAAAAAGAAATCTATAAAAATAAAAGAGTCAGTAATTGAATTGCATTTTATGTTTTATTATCAAATGAAGTGATTGATTTCAAGAGATAAATGCATTTTAAAAAAATATCACGTCAGAACCAAAACAAGAGTTTGAAGAGGACTCGACTTAGAATGCAATTTGCTTGAGTGCAATTTCATTTCTTTTCAATTCTTCAGTGTTTAATCGTATTTGATTAAAAACTTGTAGTTCAGTATGTCTAACATGTTTAAAGTATTCATATATCCATATATTTTTATTCTTTCAAACTGATTTCAAACATTTTACTTTTTATAGAACCGATTCTCTGCATTAGATGAAGATCCAGATGAGCAACCACAACGTGGTCAACAAGGTGCAGCAAGTAAAAACCAAGCTGGTATTTATTGTTATTTAAATTATTAATTGCAATAGGAAAAGCTCAATTAGATAAAAAACCAACACAAACAGAAGTGTATTAATTTATTATAATTACTTTTCATTTATTCTGTATAGACAAAGACAATCATCCACAAGAGGACGTGGAGGTAGAGGCGGTAGAGCACACACCGGAGAAAGAGGAGGTAAAAGAAATTTCTCATCTGAAGGTCGTCCACCAAAGAGAGAATATGACAGAAGAAGTGGAACCGGCAGAGGTCGTGAAGTATCCAAGAATGGAGGAGGCTCTAGAAATTGGGGAAATCCAAAAGACACAAAAGAATTATTAGATGAAGCTAAAATCCAAAATGGTGAAATCCCAGCAGCACCAGCAGCTGATAATGAAGAAAATGTTCCACAAGTCCCAGTAGAAGAAGGACCAAAGAAATTATCATTCGAAGAATACCAAAAATTAGAAGAAGAAAAGAGAAATAATTCTAAGTTATTTGGTGAAGTTGAAACAAGAAAAGTTACAGTTCCAAAGAACTTAAAACCTTTAGAAAAGAAGGAAGAAGTAATAATCCCACCATATCAAGGCGGAAATAATAATACTAAACAATCTTCCAACAAAAAGAATAAACATAATAAAGAAAGCAACAAACAATTATTAGATGCTGAATTATTAAATTTCTCTACAAGAGGTGAAAATGATAGATCTTACAGTAGAGGTGGAAGAGGTGGAAGAGGTAATTATCATAACAATGGTTCCAGAGGTGGTAAAGGAGGAAGAGTACAAAAAGTCGATACTAATGGAATTGATTTCCCAGCTCTTTAAAGGGTTATATGTTGGAATCAATTAAACCATTGTTTTATGATTATAAACATTGTTTACGACATACCGTTCTACTAGAAAAATAGATATTCTTTTAATTTGTTGGGATTTGTTATTTTCATTCATAAAACAATAGTTTTAAAAAGAAAGAAATTATATAATTTAAATAAATACACAACTACATCAAAAAAAACATATTGCTATTCTTTTGTTTCAGAAAGTGGAGGTAATTTGTATGTTCTTGGCTTAGGTACAACTTCTTCATTATCATTCACAGAATTCGGATTATGTGTACTGGTTGTGTTCATTATACTAGACACTTTCTCTTCTTCTTCAGTTGTTGCATCTCTTAATACTTGATTTGATCCTATCCTTGGTCTTTGTCTTCCACTATTTCCTCTTGATCTTCTGCTATTATTCATGGATGGTGGTGGTTCATGAGGTGGTGGAGATGGCCCTGCTATTGGTGGATTGGCTGATACTATCTCTGAATTGATTGGTTGTAATTTAGCCATACGATATGGATGTATTTCTGATATTGGAGGTGGTGCTTGTGGTTGTGAATGATGAAGCTGGTGGTTTTTCTTCACATTTCTGTTCAACAATTGATTGTTGTGGTTGTTCTACACTTGATGTATACATTTGAGCTCTATTTATTCCTGTATAATTATTATTGTTATTATTTGTTTCAGCAATTGTAGATGAAAGTGGTGGTAATAATGTTGATTCATTAATTGATTGCTTTTCTTTCATTTAAACCAGTTGATAATCTTTTAAACGCTGTTCCACTGTTTGTCTTCTTCTCTGATTCTCTCTTCATATAATCTTTTAATAGACTTGGAGATGGTGCTCTTATATTGCACTTCAGCATTTGATGAAAGTTTTCTTCCACTTAATTTAGTGGATGAATGTCCTTGTTTTGGTGTTGTTATTGAATTGGATGGTGGTTGTGGTTGTTGGAGTAATGGAGGTGGTTTATATTGATTAGCTGGTGTATTATTTAATGATATTGGTCTTGATACACCTGTGGATGCAATTTGAACACCTAATCTTGGGCTTGTCATTATTTTACATTCACTGTAAATTGATTGGTCTATATCCTTTCGAATTGTATCAATCTTGTAGGCGTTTCTATTTCTTTTACTCTTTTCATATTTGTCTGTATCATCATTTATTGCTTTTAATTCTTTTATATCATTGTATATTTGATCTTGTTTAAAATCAAACTCTAATTCATCTAATAAAGCCTTCTTTTGATTATTATACTCACTGAATTGAATATTTAATCTGTTTTTAATAATTGCATCTTTTATCATTTCATCTATATGATAACTATGTGCTTCAATATCTGTTAATATCTTTTTTATTTGTAATACTTTTTGTGAACTGAATTTCACATTGTTTTGAAGTATACATCTATGTTCCATTCTTATCGCATCTTTTTGTAATAAATCTTTGTTTGTATAATAGGGTAATGCTGTAGTAAAACTATTTTAAAAGAATATAAATGAAATATATAATATACGATAAATTTGGACAAAACAACAAAACTGTTAAGAATTGACATATTAACTCTGTAAATACTAAAATTGAGTCAATTGCAACTTGACTATTAATATTAATAATAAATATTTTAAAATATACACTTTTAAATTGTAAGATGTTAATGTGAATGTCAACCAAATAGGCATTGAACAATAAACTATCATAAGTGTTGTATAAAAGTGATAAAACACTGTTCTTCTCTTTTCCATATGTGAATCAACGGTCTTCATTGTAAAATAATGGTAAAGTGTATATAATACACATCTATATATAGATAATAAATATATAAAAATATATAAATACTTTGCAGCTAGATTATAATAGGCTGAACCAAATTGATAAGTAAATGATGGTGCATCTTTTGGTGACAAATATATTCTGTGATAACATCCCATTAGTATTAGAATAAAATAAACAGCTGAAAATCCAGAGACAATAATTCTAGCATTGGCACTTATCTTTATTTTATATATTCTTACACCTTTAGCTATTAATAGAATATGAATTTCATATAGCATAGCTCCAAATGCATATATAATTGAAATGACATTCAATAGTTCTTCTATGCTTTTACCATTATTACATTGGGCAATAAATGTGATTAAATACAAAATATGTGTTATACACATTAATAATACACTTCCACTATTTAAAAATAAATTAAAATCATAATTATACAATAATATATTCATTACACTGAATAGATTGTTTGCAGCTCTTTAAATTCATTCTCATATAAATACAGTAGAATGTTAATAAGATATAGCAAATTGTAACAATTAAATCTATTTATAATTAGATATAAAATAAAGAATAAAATATACAAACTGAAAATAGTTCTTGTTGTTCATAAGATTTCTTTCTACAAAAGCCTGAATCAACATTTACACTGATATCATAATCCTCTATACTAATAAATCCACTGTTTAGTTCTTTCGTAACGAATTGATCATATGTTGGACAGTTGCATAATGTCAAATAATAAAATCTAAACTCTTTTAATGCTTTTAGTTTGAAATGAATGTTTATTGTCTGTCTTTCACTGTTTTTATCTTCTACAAAATCATTAAATCGAATCGAATTTGGAAAATCCATCATTACTTCAGATGTATTCTTTGCGTGAGTGTAAGGCATCTTTTCAGAACAATGTACGCTATATTGATCAAATAATAATAGATGCATACAATTTAAATAAACCTCCATTACCTTCATATATTACAAGTGTCAAATACTTTTGATTTGTTGTGAATGTAGCAGTTACACTGTTTGATATATAAAAATGTTATAATACCTGATTTCATTCAATGAATCTGGCTTTAAAAGCATATTTGCCTAACACCACCCAGCTGTTTGCTGATGTAAACTTCTAATTTGAGTAAAATACACATATATACCTTCCCACTAAATTTATAAGATAGCACAGATGATAAAAAGCATGACAAGAAAAATATAACAGTTAAATTCATGATAAGAATTTAAAAAACTGAACTGACAAACTGTTTCAAGTTTAAATTTAGGTACTTCAATATTATCCAAAAAAAAACAGTTATAACAAAAATCAAACGTAAAGTTATAACATATACGACTTAAATTAATTAAAATAACTATTAGTCTACTTTGAATATAATTCTACAGAACTAAAAAAACTATCAGAATCTTCTTCTAGCCATTTGTCAACAGCTATAGTTTGAGGGGGGAGTTCAAAACCTTTTTTATTAATTGAGTTTGTAATAGCTCTAAAAGTTAAATTCTTTGAATCCCTAATATTTGAGTTGCTAAATGAATCGTTTCTACTTAGTTTATTTACAAATGCTAAATTTTCAGATTGCTCTTCCGTTAATTGAGGCATCTGATGAAGCGGAGTTTTGTGTAGCGGATTATTAGGATTTAAGGGTGAATTATAAATATTTGCAGTTTGTATTTTGTTCTTTGACATCATATAGGTATTTGTATATGATCCAGATTTTAAACGACAAGAAGGGACTGAAGCTATTGTAGATATTGGTTCATGTATAATTTTCGTGTTATTCGTTGTTTTACTATGAATTATATAAAAATACTATACAGTTTAACTTCATCTTTTTTCTCATCCCTTGCTTCTGTCTTAACAATCTCTGGAACAACAGCCACTTGTCTTTCTATTTTTTCATTTAAATAATATAAAAATACTGTTTCCTATACAATGCCTAAACATATTATTAAGCTAACATAAAATAAAAATTAAAAAAAAAGAATTTTTGTTTAATTAAAAAATCTATCCGTTTTTGATGGTTGATCAAAACACAATTAAATCAAACGCTTATTCAAATATTATATATGTTAAATTTATTATAGAGGATCATGGAATGCTTTGTATATACGATTCGCTTTCTTTTCTCCTAATCCTATTTATAATCAAGTATTAAATTATTTAAATACCAGGACATGATAATAAATCACTTACACTAGCATTCATAATATTTTTCATTGTTCCAAATGTCAGTAATAAGTTTTTTACATCAGTTTTATTAACAGAACGAATAGTACATAAAATTGTTGTACATTGGGATAGAAAGTCATCACCAACTGATTCTTTTATAGAGTCAGTTGACATGGTATTTAAATTCTAAACATATATTTCATATTTAAATATTACATATACCTTACAATTCATAATATAATTAGCACATTCAGAATTTGATTGACATAAAATGAGTACTAATCCACTTAATACACAATATACATTCAAATCAGTTAAATATAATTCAGAATCATCTATGTCATTGATGACTAGTATAAATTTGTGTAAATATTTAAACAAACAAGAACTTCGATTTTTTATATATTGAGGATGTAAACGATGGTATTTTAGACTTAGATACAAAATTCCTATATCAGAACAAGGTTCAAAGTCACATTTTATTCCAGAATCAAAATTGCATGGAACTGTAATATATTTTAGCAATGGATTGGATTTTTGATTTGGATTTATTAATAATTGCCTCTCTGAAGAGATTATTCTTGGTTTTTTGGAATTATCCTCTTCTGAAGTTAACTCTTTTCTTTTCATGATGTTATCTAAAATAATAATGATAGTAAATGTTATATGTAATACTATGGAATGAGAAAAATGAGAATAAAAATGTATTAAGTTTGATTATGGTTTGTATATTTAAAATGATAATATTAGAAAATAAAGCTAATTTAATAAGTTATAAGTTTTAATTATGATGTAAAGTAGTTGATCATAAAGTTATCTGACAATTAGGGTATTTATCTTTCACTTCTTGTTGTAATTCTTCTTTACCTTCTGTAATATTACCAGTGAAAACTATTTCTTTTAAATTTGTCAAACTACTCATAGAATCTAAGAGTATTTGAAGATGTGAATTGTTGAAATCCATATTATTCATCTTCAATTTAGTCAAATTCACTAACGATGGAATAGCATTACATATTTCTTTACCATTCTCCTCATCTAAACGATTTAAAGATATATCAAGCTCAGTAAGATTTGTTATTGTTTTAAAACTAGCAGATAATTCTTTCACTCCTTTATCTTTCATATTAACACAAATCATTTTTAGATTTGTTAAGTCAGTGAGATAGGTCAAATTATTACCAAATTCTTGTATATCAACGAAGGAGTTGTATGATATATTTAAAGATTTTAACTTTGAAATAGATGATAGATTCTTGAAAAATGGAGTAAAACCTTCTTCTTCATTATAAAAATTGTTACAACTCAAATCCAATACTTCTAACTGTGGCAAATTAACTAAGTTTGTGCTGAAATCAATTAAATTAGTTATTTTATTTCCAGATAAATCGAGTGATACTAATTTGGATAAATATTTCTTGTTTATATTGGCATTTAAATCATCTAAATTGATAAATAAATTTTCTGAAATATCAAGGTTTTCTAAATCAGGAATTGATGATAAGCACTTCATGAAAGTAGAAAAGCCGTCTAAATCTCTAAAATAAGGTGAAAATTTAATAACTTTGATATTTGATGGAAATTTCACTTCTTTTTCAAGATTATCTATTTATTATATTTTTACTAAACATGTAATACGATAGAATATAATTGAATTAATTGTAGGAACTTCTGATACTTTACTCAAAAAGTAATCAATACTATTGTAACAATATTCAACAGTCGCTATTTTATCTTCTTTTAAATATTCTATTCTTGTATCAATAGTTTTTTGTTCTTTTTCTAAATCAATTGGATCTGCTTGTTTAGGAGCTGGAGTTACTTTATTTTCTTCTACTGGAACAATTTTAACACTAGCAGTTGATGATCCACAACCCATTCAATGATATATTCTATTTTAAAGAAATAAAACGACTAAAGGTTTGATATCTTATTTGTTATTTTATTTTGAAAATTTGACTGTTTAGAAATTATGAATGATGATTATAACATATTGAAAGAATGGGGGATTATAAAATCTGAACCAGCAGATACATCAGTATATTTTACATGTTTTTTATGAATAGAGTGCTGTTAGTACACCAAAATCAACTTCCTCTTCGAAACTGTCGTCTTTACAATCTCAATGTAAAGTTTTAAAATATCAACTTACACCTGAACAATGTAAATCAACACCAAAATGCCGTTCTCAATCATCAACTCCAAAATCAAACAAATCTTTTAATAAATCACAACAAAATACTCCAAATAAAGTATTACATTATCAATTGACTGTACAACAACTCAAAGAATTAAATGAAAAGAGTGAAGTTTCAACTCCATCAAAATCTTCAATAAAATCAAATGAAACATTAAATTCAAATAGTAATAATAGTGATAATAATAATAATAAATCTATGCAGAATAATAAAATAAGTTCCAATTGTTCTCAGAGAAGATATGAATATTCTTATCCTTATTTGCCAGAATATCAACCAATTAATAAAAATGATATAAAAATAGCTAGATGTGTAAGTGGAACAAAAGATGGTATAAAACTCTATATAATATATAATAATAAATAGCATTACTATTAGCAGATTATCTAAGATTAATATCTCCTAGAAAGAAAACTGTTTATGATTATTCAATCAAACCATGTGATAATAACAAGCCAATTCCAAAATATACAGGGAATGTTAAAGTTATATCTCCAACCAAAAGTAGAGAGGTGAAAACTGTATATTTATTACACAATTAATTTATATATTTTTGTTATAGTTTTATCGAACTACAAACCAGAATTATGGAGATGTATAAATACTTTTTTTTTTTCAAATATTTTATTTATTTAATCTTTTCATTTTTAAATTATTTTCTTCAAACACACACGCAATTAAATCATAATATAATTAGATTAATACACATAACAAATTAAAAATCAATCTCAATCTTCTTAAATTAACAAGAAATGATGAGATTCAACATCTAATACATCAAATATCATCATCTGTAGCTGGAGAAACAATAGATAAAAAATCAGTATTATTTATTGTATTCTTATCCATAGTAGTTGATTCATCATTAATATTAACTTCAATAGATGATTTTTGTGATAGAAAAGGATGTAATAAAGCATCAGAAGCAGACATCCTTTTCTTTGGATCATTAATTAATAAATGACGAATAAAATCTTTAGCATTTTCAGATATATCCTTCCAAATACTATTCGGAAATTTATATACATTTTCTATTATCCTTCTTGCTTTTCGATCATTGGACTCGTCATCAAAGGGAAGTAATCCACTTAATAAAACATAACAAATCACACCCAAACTCCACATATCCACTTTATTGGTATAATTCTGTTTGGGATCTAGTAGTTCTGGTGATGTATAATCTATTGTTGCTCTAACTGGAGTAGATGGGTTCTATAAACATATGAAAATAAAAACAAAACATATATATATATACATCACCGATATCAAAAATGGCAGTTCCAAAATCTATTAATTTCACTCTATAATAGGATGTTCCACCACCCTGAGAATATTTTGTTATTTTCTACACAGTCTATATCATCATCTTCTTCATCATTGTCATCTTCTTCATCACCTTCATATCTTGACTGTTTTTCTGTTAATAACAAGATATTATCCAATTTTAAATCTCTATGAATTATACTATTCTTGTGTAAATATTGTAAGGCTGAAGTAATCTGACGAATTATGATTTTTGTGTCATTTTCAGGTAAAAACTATTACATATATATGATATATGATATACTGCTCTATCAGTTAATTCTTTAAATAGTTCAATTCCTTTAATATACTCTTCTACAATTACATAACAATTCTTGTTCTCATAGAAGTCTTTGAAGTGAACTATATTTTTATGATGTATCTATAAAATAAAATTCAATGTAATACCTTCTTGATGATCTTAACCTCTAAACTAATATCTTCGACATTTAACACTGAATTCTTCTCGATAACTTTCATTGCCACCATTTCTCCTTCACCTGAACTTCCTATATATACGGTTGAATATCCTCCACTTGCCAATTTAGCAATTATATGGTATTTACAGTTGGAGAGAGTATTAAAAATATCCCTATTCGCATTATCATAAAATACTATACTCTTTAGAATAAACGTCCTTCTTGCAGTTATCAATTTCATCTAACATGATTAAAACAAAGGAGAAATAATACCATTTTCAGGCTCTGAGTCAGACAGCTCTTTAGTACACGTGCTGCCCATTACTTAGGCAATAAAAGTAATGAAATAAGGAATGGGATGATAAAATAACAATTGAATGTATTTTTGAATTTTAACGATTCAATGTTTATTAAATTATGAGTTAATGACGATAGTCCACATAGAGATTCTGTGATATATATGAAGTAAAATGTGATATAATTATGTGTGTGAATTATTTTTGAAGAAATCAACACGGAGATAAGTGAAAAATGTAATTGAAAATAGAGTTTGGAATATTGGTAAATGACATTCGTCATTTTGTATAATGTGTAATTATGACATTTTTACTTTACACAGAAAAAATGTATAATCAAAAGAGTAATAAAATCAAATCAGTTAATTACTTGGTTGAGTGTCATACATATTATCGATTTCTTTAGCAAAAGCAGCATAGATTGCCTTTCTTTTCAATTTCATTGTTGGTGTAACTTCACCAGTATTCATACCAAAATCTCTATCAAGAATTACATATTTACGAATACTATTAAAATATAATAATTATTACAAATACTTTTGAGCTTGTGAGATTGAAAAATCGTGATTATACTTGTCAATACCTCTTGTAATATATTCAGCGAATTTTGGGCATTTTATTGCTTCATTGATTGAAGTAGCTGTACTACCTATTTGTTTAGCTACTTGAAGACATTCTTTTGATAATCGATCTGTTCCTTCACCTTCAGCATCAGGCACAGATTTGAGAGTGAATAAAACAGATAAAAACTTCTTTTGATCACCAATAACAACACAATTTGAGATAATTGGCATAATATCTTTCAATTTATCTTCAATATACACTGGTGCAACATTTTCACCACCCTATATCAGTATATTATATATTATATATACAGCTGTAATGATAATATCCTTTAATCTACCAGTAACTTCAAGAAATCCATCTTCATCAACTGTTCCAATATCACCAGTATGGACATAGCCTTCACTATCAATAGTCTCTTTAGTAGCAGCTTCATCATCTTTATAACCCATACAAACATTTCTTCCAGTAAAAACAATTTCACCTGTTGATTCTACTATTTTTAGATGAATACCAGCCATTGCATATCCACATTTACCTATTCTCCACTTCTCAATGAAATTAATAGTAATTGGACCTGTTCCTTCACTTTGACCTAACAATTCACACACTGGAATACCAAAATCAGCAAAGAATTGAACAACTTCTTTAGCTAAAGGAGCACCAGATGAAACACCTTGTCGTAACTTATCTAAACCTAATTTCTTATGCATTTTATCTAATACTAAAGCTTTGGCTAATGAATAACAGCAGTTTGATTTGATTGTGTTTTTATATTGCATATTATGCGATTCTATATGTCCTTTTGACCTTGCCCATTCTGTTAATCTTTTGGTTATAAAGTTCATTTCACTTATGTTCTTGGAGATTGCATCTTTCATCTTTTCCCATACTCGTGGAACACCTAATTGAACGAAAGGTCTTGCTTTTTGAATTGTTTGCAACAATGTTCCTTTTAAAGCATCTGGTCTGGCAAAGTATAATGTAATATTTATTCTATATTCAAATAATAATAATAATAATTATATATATACTGTAACATCAAATGTAAATCCACTAATTGTGCAGCAATATGACTTAATGGTAAATAACTTACAAAGTGAATAGATGGATAAAATTTCTTTCTAAAATATTCAAACTGATCTTCATGAGTCATTCCTAGTAATGTATAAATAGCACTTCTTGCTGTAAATGTCAAATTATCGTGTGATATTAATACAGCTTTTGGATTACCAGTTGTACCACTGGTAAAGATAATTGAACAACATTGGTTTGGCTTGATTGTTTCCATAACTTTATCCAAATCAGCACTTGGTTCATCTCTTCCAATTTTCATAAATTCTTCGAAATAATATACTGGATAACCTAAGTCTGGTTTAGCTACACCTTCATGATTATATATTATTAAACCTTTACATTTAAATTCACCTTTTAAGGCAATATATTTTTTTAACTGCTTTTCACCATCTACTAAGACAAATGAACAATCTGAGAGTTTTGCACAATATAGACAGGATTGTGGTGAATTGGTTGAATATATTCCACAACCTACACCTCCAGCAAATATAGCACCCATATATCCAAATGCCCATTCTGGAGAGTTAAAACCAATTATATCTAATGACTCATATCTTTGGAATCCACATTTAATCAAGGCTCTAGCAAAACTATTTGAGAAATAGAATTAAAAATAGGAGATATACCAACAGCATTCGTCGTAATATTGTTTGTATGTCCAGGTTTCATCTTTGCAACTTACTAATGCTACAGTATCACCATCAGTCTCTATCATCTTTCTTAAACTCTATAGAATTGTAAAGAGAAACAGATACTTCCATTACTGTTCTCGGTAGTTGAGCACCAAATCCTGATTGCATCAATTCGCAGTCTAGTTTGGCCATTAATGGTTGTAGTAGTGTATGGCAAATCTGGAGTATTGTAGTATGACATATTTTTTTATAAATTAGGTAATTGGCTTGATTTTGTCAAACTATATTCAAAAGTTGACACTGACATAGGTAATAAAAATGTCAAATCTAAATTAAAATGAATGAAACTGTATAGAATATATTTTTATTTGATAATAGGATAAAATAGACAAGACATTACAACTTAATAGTTATCTGTATTTGTATACAGAAGCTAATAAGCAGATCAACAACTTAAAAGAAGAAATACAATTAAAAGATAAAACTCTATTGAATACTCAGAAAAAAATAGAAGATCTTCAAAAATGTAGTGATATTCACAATAACAAAGATGATTTCTGTTATTCACAAAATGAAGGTATAGATTTGGTTTATACAAGTTCTAACAAATTAAAAGATCATATTTTATATGATAATTTAGTTGCATACTCTTGCAAAACATCCAATTATTACATCTCACTAAACTGACCTGAATAAAATTAAATCATCATTATTGAATAGGATCAGTGAACTAGAAAAAGATAAGATATCTACAGGAAACAGAGTTATCTATTTTAAAATCACAAAATGAAAAGATTCAATCACAAAAACTAGCATCTACATCATTATGTAAGACATTAGATGATGATTATCATCAATTAAAGTCAAATTTTGAGAAATACAAATTAGATATGACAGAATCAATAGAACAAACACTGAAACAATCCACAACAACAATACAAAAGTTAAAACAAGAAAATGAAAAATTGAAAGATCAAAATCTCAATTTAAAAACAAAATATGAGATATTAGAAAAAGAGCAAATAGAAAAGAATCAGCAAATCGAAGAAATCAAAACATTAAAACAAAAATATGAAAATCATACTAAAATCAACAAAAGAATAATAGAAAAAATAATAACAGAATTAAATACTAAATTAACTAAATTAGTAGAAGAAAATGAAGAGTTAAAGAAGAAGAATGAAGATTTAGAGGTTGAAGTGACAAGTTATTCCAATTTAATACATGTAGATGAAGAAAGTGGAAGGCTTGAAATATCTCAAACTCCAATGTCAGATAAATCATTTTCATTTAATAATTATTCAGCTTCACCATCTCCATCTCATAATAGAGTTATTCCTACAGTTATTAATACAGATTAATAATAATAATAATGATGTAATAATTAGCAATAATTCCTTCAATGATTTATTTCAAATTATTTCTCCAATAAGAAATCGTGATAGTAATGATAATTATATAATGATAAATTATAATGGTATTAGTTCAATAGTAAAAGATGATATAATAGATGGTTATGAACAAAAAATTACAGAATTAGAGAATAAGATAAAAGAAATTGAAGATAAACATGAGAAAATCAATTTAGAATTTGAGAAAGTGGAAAGAATATTTTCTGACTCTACAATGTCTAGAGATTCAATTTCACGTGATTCATTCAGTGTGGATGGTATAGAAAGATCATTCTCATTTTCATCACCAAAGCCAATTAAACATTTAACGATCTATGAAGGAAATATAGTTAATTGTATATCAGAATATTATCCAAATAACAATAATGAAGAAGAGAATAGAAAATTGAATGAAATAAAGAAACTATATGAAGGACTACTACTTTCTACTAATAACAGTTCAAATACTTCATTTAATTCATCAATCAATACAACAACAATATTAAAAGATGAAGAATTGGATTTTGACAAACCTGTATTTGGTGTAAAAGTATTTGATGTTATTACATTGAAAGATAATCATACTCGTAGTAGTCCATTGAAGAATAGAAGAGTAGATGTTAGTCAATTGTTGAAAAGACAAGCAATTAATCAATTGAAAAAGAATGAGGAGAAAAATAAAGATGAAGAGGTTGATCCTACTCTTTGTCCATTGTGTAAAAAGAAAATAGCAAAGAAGATGATTTGTCATCTTTGTAAGAAGAATTATTGTTATGATTGTTGTAAGAATCATGTAGTTATTCCTGGAAAGAATTATAAAAGATTTGTTTGTAACACGTGTAATAGTAATATAACCCAAAACTAATTTAAAAGTGTTGTCTTTTGTTGGTATTGTACAAATTTTAATTGAAAATATACCCGTTTCAAATTTCGTTTTGTTTTTTAATAACTGTAATATAATCACTTATAACATCTATTTATTGAAATTAGTATATTGATTCAATAAAAAATGTCCAGTATATTACCATTCTTTATATTGTATAGCATTCCAAAGGAGGAATGTCAATCCAGCTGGGGCAAAGCCTGGTTCAAGGCAGGCAGGTCCTACTCCAGTTAGAGGTAATTTAAAGCAAGGTTTAAAGTATTTATTTCTATTCTAATGTTGATTAGACCAAATCAAATAGCTAACACATCTAGTAAGGCTTTGAAGATGGTAGCTCCACCATCCAGTAAAAAGGCCGATCAAATTATAGACGATTTTATAAAAAAGACAGATATTCAAAAAGAAGTCGTAGAATGTGCTGAAAGAATCAATACTGTTCTAAACAATTTTGTAGAAGATAATGGATATGAACCACTGTATGAATTATCAGATGGGACCTTTGGTGGAAGAGATGCAGTGTTAGATGATCAAAAAGGGAAGTTAACTCTATTAATAGTCAATTTTGAAAATGCAGGTATGACAAAATCAGAGATTCTTTCATCACTAAAGAAATGGTTTGAAACTACTTCAGGTGATTTTGGTCGATTGAAATTAGATGTTGATTTTACAAACAGAAGAAGAGGAGAGCCAATAGATGAGAATAAAGAGACTGAAACAGATTCTTTATTAAGAGAAACTAGCGAATCAGCAGCTGTAATGAGTCAAGTAGCTGAAGAAAGTACTTCAAATTTGAAAGATTTGTTTCATAGTGCTGTATCTAGAGCAAAGTTTATTGCAGAGAGTTTTTCGTATATATATTTGTGTTTATTTTATTTTATTTAGAGGTGGTAAGAGTAAGCAAGAAGTTCAAGCATTAGTAGATCAATTACAATCATTGTTACAAGAAACAGAAAAACAAAATAGAAGAATACAAATATTAGACGAAGAAATAGGAACAAAAGATGCTGAAATCGCTCAATTAAGACAAACTAATGGTGAAATGGATAAAGTAATGAGAGATAAAGAGAATGAATTAAACCAAAGAATATTTGAACTAACCAAATCGACTAAACAAATGGAAATACAAAAGAAGGATGCAGATAGACAATTACATGAATTGGAACAACAAATGAGACAAATGAAAGCAGATTCAATGAGAGAATTAGAAGCTGCGAAAGCAGCAGCAAATGCAACGAATGAAGCAATTCAAAATCAATTGAAAGGTGGTTTAGAAAATGCAAATTCAGCTTATGCTGAGTTGAAAGAACAATTTAATAAGAGAAATCAAGAAATAGCTGAATTGAAAGTACAAATAGAAAAAATGAAATTAGAAATTGCTCGATTAAGTAAATCTGGTGTTGATAATGCAAGAGAACAACAGAAAATAGCAGAAAATGAGAAGAAAAAAGCAGGAGAAATAGAATCAACATATGGTAGAGAAATAGAGAAATTAAATGAGATGGTAAGGCAGTTGAATATGGATATTGATTTTAATAGTAAAACAATGGATTCACAAGAACTGATAATAAAAAATTTAGAGAAAGAAAATGATGAATTGAGAGATAAAGTGGATGACTTATTAGAGCAATTGAAGAAAGGAGGAAGTACTGAAGTAAAGATTGAAAGAACTAAGAGTAAAATGAAGTTGGTTGATGCACAGAATAATGTGAATAAAAGTCCAAAAAGACAATCTATTCTGTACAAATCTGATACAAAGCAGTTAGTTTTAGTAGAAAAAGATGATCGGGATACTCAAACTACATTTGATGAAGATGAATATCAATCAGAACAATATAAAAAACGTGTTGCTGTTGCTGCTGAAGTAATGGAAAGTCCTTTGATTTTAAGAATTAAATATTTACAGAAACAAGCCAAGCTTGCTAAAGATAGTGTAGCAAAGTATAAAGATATGATTGATACAATATCAAATGCATCAGCTGATGGAGATGGTATGTCAAAGAAAATACAACATTTGCTTGAAGAAAATGATAAATTAAACTCTTCTATAAGTAATTTAAATGATAAATTGAATGCTAAAGATGAAGAATTAAAGAAAGAACATGAAATTGCATTAGAAAATTTAGAGAAAGGAAAACCAGTTATTCCTGAATGTGAAATAGAAGAGTATGGATTTTTATCATTTTGGGATGATGAAGAGGAAGAAGGTGCAATATTTGCAGTTGATGAAGAAGAAGAAGAAGAAGAAAATAAAGAGAATGAACCAACTAATGATGAAGTAATTGATGGTGATGAAGAATTAAAAGATTTATTAGATCAATTAGACGAAAATGAAGAGAAGAAAGAGGAAGAAGAAAAACCAAGTGAAGTTAAAGAAGATGAAGAAAAGAAGGAAGAAGTTAAAGAAAATGAAGAAAAGAAAGAAGAAGAAGTTAAAGAAGAGGAAGAAAAGAAAGAAGAAGAAAAACCCAAACGTAGATCATCTATTAAACCAACTGTCCCACCAGGTGTTAAAGAGAAATTATTAGAATTGGCAAAGAAGAATAAACTACTAGAAAGTGAAGTAGCAAGATTAAAGAAGTTATTAGCACAATATCAACAAACAGCTCATAAAGAGATCAATCATAAGATGAATAACTTCATTAAGAAAGTAGAAAAGATCATTGATAATAATGAAAAAGAAAATGTTCCTCCAAGTAATAATGTTGCAGAAAATGAAAATGAAGAAGTTGATAATGTCAATGATTTTGAACAACAAAGAAATAAGAGAAAATCAACTAGAAGAAGTAGACAGAATTCAATGAGTGATCAGAAAAAGAGATTATCTTCATTTGGTGAAAATAGATTAATAGAATCAGGAAAATGTCAAATACAAGAAAGTATTGATGGAAAACAGATTATTAAGACTGAAGATGGCCAAATATTGACTTTAGAAAATGGGAAATTGATTGCTGCTGAAGAAGTAAAGGATATAAAACCATTTAAAAAGACAAATGATAAAGAAAAAGAAAAAGAAAAGAATCAAGCAGAAAGTGATAAGCAACAAAGACCAGTTTCACAATTAAGAAAAGCTATAGATAGTAAAGCAAAAGGTGAAGATAATAAAGAGAAGGAGAATCATGAAAATGTAGGGGAAAAAGAAGAAGAAAAAGAAAAAGAGAATAAAGATAAAGAAAATGAACAAGATAGAATTGAAGATAAATCCAAAACAGAAGAAGATACAAGAAAACAAATTACCTCACCTGATGGTAAAATATTATTCATTGATAATGGTGAATTAGTTGATACTCACAAAACAAAACTTGAAAGAATCTCAGAAAGTCGTCCAACAACAGCAGATAGTATGGCATATAATGATGAAAGCAGACCAACAACAGGAGGTGATGAAACAATAATAGAAAATGATAGTAACTTAGTAAATAATGATAAGAATAAATCGTCTATTTCACCATCAACAAGAAGAAGATCTCCTAAGAAGAAGTTTGATGATGAGTTTGACTTTAGTGCTAGTGCAGGTTCAAGTGGATTTACTGGTCAAGTGAAGAATATGAAAGGAGGAGGGTTTTTAATGGAACAACCAAGGAAATCTCAAATTGATTATAAGTTTGAAGCTCATAGAAGAGAATCGTTAAGTAAAGGTAGAACTCCTTCTGTTATAATAGCACCAGAATTTCCACCAGAATATAATTCACCATCTTGTGCTTTTGTTGATACTGAATTAGGTCAATCACCACAATATTATCAATATGGTGCTAAAGGATTGAAGAGAATTTCTGATATAAAGAATGCAACAGCTCCTATATATCCAGTTCCAAGTGAAGAAGAAGAATTATGTAATACAAATCTATTATCTACTTCTACTCACACTTCACCATCAACTTCACCAAAGAAATTAACAAGGCCAAGAACCTCACAAACACTCGTTAATGATACTAATTTAAAACCAATGCTTTCGCCAACACAGAACAATAAGAAACCATCTACAGCCATGCCTTTATCTTCTTCTACTACTACCAATAAACCTTCAACTGCGTCTAATACATCTCCATCACCAACTAGACCACCATTTACTCCATTACAACCAACAAAGGTAGTTGCTAAACCCTCAATGAATTATAACCAAATGTCTACTAACTCTAGTGATTATTATCAACCAACTGATAGTAATGAACAACAACAACAACAACAAAGAAGTCATTCTCCACAATATGATCCAAATGTTGCTTATGATACAACAGGAATGAGTTCAACTGCTTCTATCTTAAATAGAAGATTAAATCCATCCAATCTATCAGATTTAGTTCCAGAACCACAAATGGTAAGAGTTCCAACAGAATCTTATATTACAATTAATCCAAGAGATAGAGATATGACACAACAACAGCAACAACAAAGAAGAAGAAAGAAAGAGCAATTCCAATTGCCTTATGATAATGTACAACAACAGTTAGATTATCATGGTCAATTAAATCATGGTCCATTTGCTAAACAATTACTAGCTTCAGGTAATAGACCAACATTTGAAACACAAATCAGCGAACCAATTGTACAAGAACCACCACCACCATTATCACCAGCTGATTTAATGAATAATGGAAGAAACTCACCACCAGGTAGAGAAGTATTATCACCAACTCCAATTGATATTGTATATAAAGGACCACCAAGAAGACCTGTTAGAAATCAATTCTACACTGGTATAGAAGCATTAAAGAAACAATTTGATGATATGGATCCTGTTTTAGAGTATATTATTATATTTATTTATTTAAATAGTTGGGTATTAACAAGATTGCAACAATCACAACAAAGTGCTTCTAAAGCATTAGCTGACACAAGAAAACAAGTTAAGACAATGCAATCAATCATTTCTGATCAAGATTTAACAATAAGAGGTTTAGAAATGAAGATGAAACTGATGGAACAAGCAGGAGCTCGACCTTATGGTGCAATGGAAATAGCAGAAGAATGTATGACAAGAGATAGAGAATTAAGAAGTAGAAAAGTGAATGAAACATTTGCAAAGTTATACCATAAAGCTCAAGTGAAACAAATAGAAGATGAACTTCATGATCCAGCGTTAGTGGAAGATATAAAGACAAGAAGAGCGTTACAATTCTCCAAGAAGAAATATATTACAACTTTAAGAAAGAGAGATGAATCAATAAGAATGATCAATAGAGAAAGAGAAACAAGTCTAAAGATTGTATTACAGACTTATAATGGTATGAAAACAATCGAGAAATATCTCTTCAATGGTGTGGTATATGGAAGTGCAGTTAGTAATCAATTATACAACGAATATAATGTAATTCAAAATGAAATGAGAATGAGTAGAGCAATTTCAGCAAATGCTCAAAGATATGGTAATATTAACTGTAATAATTATCCACAACTACCTCCAGTATTTGGTGTTGGATATACTCCAGAAACTGTTAGAACAAATATTGTACAACCACAACAAGAACCACCACCACCAATACATCCATTACATTCTGCTTCAACACCTACATTATTACAACCACAAGAAGAAGGAACAGAACAATCATTCAATAATAATTCTCAATCACAACAGCAACAATCATCTCAAATCCCACCTCAAACTGCTCCAACTAGATCTTTAACCCATCATTATACTAATCCTAACACTTTATTAAAACCAATTCCATCTTATGCTTATAGATATGATCCTTGGGAAGGAGTTAGTCCAATTTATATAGAAGGACCAAATATTCAGCAACCAACTGAATATGATAATACTATTTACAATATGAATGCCAATCCACGTTCATCTAAAGTTTTACCTTTTTCACCGATGAAATTAGCTGATAGATCTGCTTATAGAACTCCAGTTATAGGACCTAGAAGTAGTACAAGTCCTAATAATAGATTAGTAAGAACAAGTAATTGGGGACAAAGTGCTAGAAAGACTTATTTCGATGTAACAAAGAGAGAACCTTTAATAGTTAGAAAAAATCCGTTCTTGGACCATTAATATTTAAATTCTAGATGGTTTATATTATAATCTTATTTATGTAATTTTAATCTTTTTGTTTTGGTAAGTGTAAAAAGTGATAGAAAACAGAGAATTAACAAAATAAAACATTATTCAAACACTTGTCAAACCTGTTTTACATTATTTTTGAGTTTAGCAAGAACAGAATAGTAATATGGCATCCACACTGATAGCAAGCATTATAAATCCTAATTATAAGGTATTAAACAACTTAATATCTTTATAGGTGTTAGGAATTATGAAACACAGTCATGACAGTTTATTATACAAGATTTCAGAAAAGAAATCAAAGAAATTGTATGTATGTAAAGTAATAATATCAAATAATTCTTCAGATAAACAATGTAAAGAGTTAATTAATTATTATAGAAAGATATCCACAATACCATGCATTTATGTTAATAAATACATACATTATAATTATTTGAGTGATTGTGTGTATTATATAAGTAAAGAGTATCCTCAATCACTTGAAAGTGTAAATCTACCACATTTAGTTGAAAATAAAGAGTATGTACCACTTATAAAGGACATAATATATACTACTGATATATTGCATAACAATAATATAACTAATGGTAATATAAAACCCTCCAATATTCTTTTTTCTAATGAAGATAATCATTTCTATTTATCTGATTATGGTAAATACATTTTAAGTAATTGTGTTGATAAATCAGAGCCATTTTTTCAATCAAAAATATCAATGTGTTATTTATCACCAGAAGTGATTAAATCATGTCAATATGATTTACAATCTAATGATATATGGAGTATTGGTTGTATTATGTATTATATCTTACATAATGGTTTAAATCCATTCATTGGAAAGAACATATTTGAAATATATAATAATATAATGTATTTAAAATATAATAGTGGAGAAAAAGAAGGAGAAGAACAGGAAGAAAATGATTTTACTAAAATATATATGATGATATTTCAATCAGATAATCAGAAAAGACCAACAATAGGTAAATTGATTGATATATTATCTGAAACAACTGATTTTAAGAGTGATATTGAAGATTTATCTATATTGGTAGTAGATAAAATGAGTAATTCAAGTAACAGTATGTTGAATTCAGTCGCAAAAGAGAGTAATAATGAGAATAACTCAGAAATTGTGAAATTTTATATAGGTGAAGGATTATTTAATTATAAAACATGTGTTGATTATTTCAGTAGATCAGATGATGAAATTAGATTATGGTGTCCAATATATGATTTATCGTTTCTCTTTCCATTAATAGGACAAAGTGATCCACCATTTACTATTACAGATCAACATAGTATTTTATTTTTATTTTTATTTTGTAATAATATCTATCATAGTATTTAGTGAAAATGATTTGGTTAGATTATCATATGAAAATATGATTGAATCAATTCTACGTAAATATGGATACATTAAAAGGGATGATGGATATTTTGAAACAATAGTAGATGAATATGAATATTGGAAAAGTAATAGTGAAGAACCAAAACATGTGTTTAATAGAATATTACAAAGTTTAACGAACTTATACCCAGAAGATACTGAGTATATATTATTCATACAAAATGTGATTAAAGATTGTAATAAATATGAAGAAGAAATATTAGATACTACAATAGTATTATTTTCATATTGTTATTTAATAGAGTGATTTTTATTTGAAAGATGGAAAAGTGTATGGAAAATCATGTCAAGATATTTGCAGAATGTTTCAAAGTCAGTTTAATACATTGATAATCGATAGATACTTACCATGGCTATTTCCCAATAAGAATCAAGTTAATCCAACATTTACAGATTATGATAAATATTGTATTTTGTTTATATTGATTATAATAATATAGACTTTAGTAAGAATAGATCAACTATACAGTTAAGATGTAGGCAGTTAATTCATTTAATCATATCGAAATACAAATTAGAGTATTCTTATGAGACAAAAGAAGTTTCATCAACATCTAATTATTATATGAAATATAAAGATGAGATATTGAGTATTATGCTGAGAATATCTCAATTCTTAGTGATGATTGACTATAGAGATCAATTAGAGATTACCAATGAGGTTATTGACTTTGTAACTAGAGAAAATAATATTGACTATGATAATCCTTTGATTTATACACATTCTAAAGATGATAATATAGAAGTAACAGATATTGAAGAAGAAGATGGAATATAATTGTTTTAATTATGTGATATGCATATTGATAATATGTTCATGTAATTATTTTGTTTGTTTGAGTGTTTTGTTGTTCCAAAATTAATTAAAAACATATTCGTTTTAAAAATTAATAAAATGTCAGAACAAGAGGAAGATCCATTAGCACAACAATTTGATGCTATTATTCTCGGAACTGGGATGATTGAATCCATTTTATCAGAGTATTGAATTTGTATATACACATTTAGATCATTATCATCAGCTAAAAAGAAAGTTTTGCATATTGATAATGTATTTTATTATTATTACCAATTTTTAGAAATCTGTGTATGGTGGCAACTTTGCAACTTTTTCTATCGGTGATTTCACTGGACACTCAGAAAAACCAGTTGAAATGAATGAAAAAGTAGATATTTCTTCTGATATTGGTATTATATTATATAAAAACAATCTAACTTCTTTAATAGATCCTTCAAGACTACTCCCATTAAAAGAGACTATACCATCCTTTGAAATACTAGAAATAAACAACTATGGAAAAGAAAATCCAGAATTGACTGGATGTAGAAAAGAAGAAAAACGAGTTTTTAATTGATATAAATCCTCGTCTAGTTATCTCTCAAGGAAATACAATTGATGGTTTAATAAACAGTGGAATATCTCAAAATACAGAGTTTCAATTAATGGAACATATTTATATATTAGAAGAAGACAAACCAGAGCAAATTCCATGTAATAAAACAGAAATATTTAACAGCAAAGACTTAAAACCAACAGAAAAACTACATTTAACTAAATTCATTCAATTTTGTATTGATTATGTAGCAAAATTGAAATATGGAAACGTTGAAACGTTAAATGAACATATGTTAATACATGGTAGAATGTTAAATAGACCGCAAAATAAAGTAGAATCTTCTTTACCAATAGAAGAATATATGAATAAACCATTTAAATTATTCTTAAAAGAACAATGTAAATTGAATGATAAATTATGTGATATAATCATTTTTACTATTGCTAATTATATTGGTAAAAATAATGAAGAAATGACTACTGAATTAGGAATGAATAATATCACTTCATTTATTAAAGGATTAGGTATTTATGGAGATTTACCTTATTTATATTCACTTTATGGCACTTCTGATTTACTTCAAGGATTTTGTAGAGTATCTGCTGTTTGGGGTGGTATATTTATGTTATGTAATAATATAATTAACTATGTATATGATGATAATGATAAAGATGATTATAATAAAAGAAAAATTGTTGGAATAATTGACTCATATGGTCATTTCTTGAAATCTGATAATATTATAATTTCTTCTGATTTTGTTCCATCTGTAGAATATATAAACTGTGATAGTAAAAATGATTGGATTTATGGTGTTTTTATTGTTGATAAACCGATCTTGAATGATAGATCTTTAACAATTATTCCACCAAATCACAAGTTATTTAATAACTTGAATACTGTCAGAATAATGCAAATTAATAGTACAACTAAATGTTGTTATAATGAAACATATATTGTTTATATATCAACATTAAAAGGAGAAGAAGAACAAGATGTTTGTATTGATAAAATAAAGAAAATAATGAATTATTTATGTGAGATAACAACATGTACAAATGATGATAATGATGAGGATAAAAAAGAAAAAGAAGAAGAAAAGAGAGTAATTCATCCTCATTTATTATGGTCAACAATTTATATAAATCATATAATAGAACAAGTAAAAGAATTACCGAAGAATTTATATATGATAAATATTAAACCTGAAGAATATAACAATATCGATACTGATTGGTGTTTTGATGTTGCTAAAAGAATGAATGAAGAAATATTTAAAGATGTTCCTTTTATGGTGAAAATACCAAGGCCTGAAATACCTGATATAGATTTAGATTATATTCCAAGTGGTATAATGTTAGATAAAGATAAAGCTCCCGAAGTATCAAGTGATATTCCTGAAATACCATCTCAATTAAATGATGATGATGAAAATAATAAGAATAAAGCAGAATAAATTATTTTGTTATTATTCCTTCTATAGTTTATGATGTTGTTCTGTTTAGGACTGTGAAAAATGTAAATTTAAAGTATATAAAACGACTTTAATTTTTGAAATACCAAACAAGTTTGATAAATGAATTTATCAAAATCTGTTGCAAATGATATATTATCTTCAATATTTCCACATGATGCAGAAGTATTTATATTAAGTTTTTACTGTAGATGGAAGAGAGGGTGGAAAAGAGTGTTTGTGAAGTAGATTTGAAAATACAACATCTGACGGGTATGAAAATGGTTAAAATGTATTTATTAGATGGTTTAAAGAATATTAATGAAAAGATTGAAGAATTAGATATAAGCTGTATATTAATAAAATTGAAAATTTGATCATCTAAGGTAATATGGGTTTAAAATTTTTAGAAAACAATCTAAACAAAACAATTGAAAATCCTAATCTATTTAGGCAAATTAATTAACTAAAAAGATTGATGAACTTAAAAACTGTAGAAGGATTAAATTAAATGGAAATAAAATCAAAATGAATGGATTAAAGGTTATTTGTTCTAAAACATTACATAGACATCCATATATATATATGGATGTGATTTTTAAAGTATATTGATTTATATAAATAGTTTATATTGATGATTGATTTCATTAATACAATAGAATATTCGATTGACGTATCTAACAACAATATTTCCTCAAAAGGATTGGAAGAATTAGCTTATTTTATACTAAAATGTAGTAAAGTACACATACTTATATATAATAACAAAATTGGAGATGAAGGAGTGAAGATAATGTGTAAATATTTAGATAATTTTGTTGAAAGATTAGGATATTATTCTTCATTAAATCTATCAAGTATAATATAGTTGTTATTATTATCATTTAAATAGATATTGGAATGAGTGAAAAAGGTTTGAAAATCTTGATAGAAAGATTAAGAGATTATGAACCATTAAGAAAGATCAACTTATCAGGAAATGAATTGGATGAAAGTGAATTGAAATTAATGAATAAAAAGAAAATATTACTTAAATATATATATTATTAATTACATATTGTTTATTTATTATGGAACAAATCCATCTGATGATCTATTAGATCTATTAGATACTCTTGGTAAAGCTGGAATTGATTGTTGTAACTTCTTATCCAGTTCATTTCCACTTCCTAGTCTAATATTCTCACCATTACCTCTATTTGATAAAACTGGTTGACTGGCTGTATTCTTCCACATTAGAGTATAATCAACTTCTTCACTCTAAATAATAATAAGTATATATATATATTAATACAGATGAATTTTGAGAAATTGATCTTCTATCATTACTTGCAGTAGTAGTAGTTGTTGTTGTTGTGTTATATATTGAATTATTATACGATGCTTGTTTCTTATTTGATTTATAATATGATTGCGGTATTTTCTTATGTAATGTTGCTAATCTTGTAGCTTCTAAAGCACGATATTTCCATTTCTCCAAATTACCATCACTATGTTTTAATTCATCAAGTATTTGGATTATTCTATCTTGTAATTCATCATTTTCTTCTTTTAATTGTCGACATTCATTTACTTCTTCTTGTAATTTTGCATTTCTAATAATATAATAAATAATAATAATAATTAATACTCTGCTTTTAATTCATCTATTTTTAATCTCAATTTTCTATTCTTATCTTTTATATTTACTAATTTTTCTGTTAATAATCCATTCTCTTCTTGAGCTAAGGATAAATTCTTTTTCTTATCTCTTAAGTCTTTTTCATACATTCTATGTTTTCCTAACATCTTTTCTATTCCCTGTTTTTGAATATCAATTTCATTGTGTAAATGTAAATTCTTTATATACAATTTCTTTGATTCTTCTTCCATTTCATCAAAGGCTTCTCTTTTGAATTCTTCTTGTAATTCAGCGATTCTTTTCCTAAATGCTTGTTCTAAGTTATATCTTTGTGTAAATGTGTCTTGTTTTAATTTATTCACTTCTTCTGAATGATCTTTTCCTTCCTCTTCTAATGCTTGCATTAATGCATCTACTCTATGTCTCATTCTTCGAATTTCATCATCTAATACTTTATAACCCTCTACTTGGGATTGTAATTCTATATTCTTTTCGGTTAGTTGTTGAATTTGTATTGTTGTAGATTCTTTCATTGTTATATATTCATCATTTAGTGTAGTGACATCATCTTGAGTGACTTGTTGAAATCTTTTCATCTGTTTCTGTAGATTTTCATTTGCTGTTTTAAGAGATTCATTTTCTTCTTTGTAATGATTTATAACTTCCAAGTCACTTTGCCTTTGAGCTGTAAGTTCAGATACTTCGGCCAAGGCATTCTTCAACTTCTCCTTTAATTTTTCAGATTCACTAACAGTTTTATCTTTATTCTTCTGCTTAGAACCCAATTTAACAGACATAATTTTTAAAAACGAAAAAAACTAAAAATAACGACTATATTTTTTGTATTTAATAAAACGATCATATTTGCTTTAATTAAAAAACAAAAGAAATATTAGGTAGTTTAAATTAATAGTTAATGATTAATATATGCATATACTAATAAATAAGGTATTTATCATACTAAGCATTTCATTGCTTTATTTATTTTCATTAAACCAGATAATCCACCCTCTCTTATTTGTATTATCTTCTTATTCTTATCTTGATCCGTTGGATTTATACGAATACATTTAACATTTCTATTCTTTGACAAATAATTAGTGTTATATCTTACAGTTGGAACAGCCGTTCCACATCCAATTTCAATTACTACTAATTCATCACACTATAGTAAATAATATTAAAAACAAATACATTTTCATCAAGATCATTTACGAATTTAGCGTATCTGCCTTCCTGTTCATCAGATCTATTAGATATCCAATTATAATCACCAAACATAAGAATATTAGGTCTTGCTAAACCGCCACACTTTTGGCATTTTGGTAATTCTCCTTCTGCTGAAAATTTATCAGTTATTTGTAAATCATTTAATAATCCATCAGCAGGCCATAATAATTCACTACAAGGTTGGACACATTGCAAATAATGTATAGAACCATGTCTAGTTGCATTAGTTTATTATATAACATACATTTCGTAAATATGATCTTCTTCAAAACCTGCTTTTTGAAATTGACCTATCAACATTTGAAGTGAAAATGAAATGATCTTTTTTAGTCTTACACCATTCTTTCAGTATATGAAACCCATCATGAGGTTTAGTAGAAGAATATCTACACAATAATACAATTGCGTATATTACAGTTGATATCTATGTCCAAAAAAAGCCCAAGCAAATTTTGGGTTAAATGAGAATGATTGTGGATTAGATACTTCTGTGAAAGACAATCCTAAATCCTTAATAGCTGGATAAGCTTTCCAAAAACCATTTACTCCTCTAAAATCTGGTAATCCTGAGTCAACTCCCATTCCAGCTCCAGCAGCGATCAATACATGAGTAGAATTTTTAATAGCAACAGCTGCTTTTTGGATATCTTCCATCTTATAATGTTTTCAAAATAATAAGGGTTATGTGAATTTTTAGAAACACCCATTTTGTATTATTTTGTATTGAAGATATCTTCATGACAATCCATTCATTATTTATTATTAATAAATCTGGAGGTTTGGATATTATTTAGAGTATATTTTAGTCAATTAAAATTTAGGATTTTTCAGGTGTTTCAAATTTAGTAGGTAATGACACACTTCATTTAGCATCTACATTCCATGGTTTACATGCAATAGCAGAGCAAGTATATTTAAATGTATTATAATGAAAAGATTTCACCTGTGGAAGGATGTCACGGAATTACTCAAATAGAGTCTGAAACATTTCTCTTGGAGTGTTTTGAAACTCAAACAGGAATAAAGTATTTTGTAGTTGCAGAACCAGGTGATACTGGCTTAGATACTTTTATGAAACAAGTTTATAAATTATATACAGACTTTGTTATGAAAGTATATATTAATAACAAATATAATTTTATACATAGAATCCATTTTATGAACTTGAAATGCCAATTAAGTGTGATTTATTTGATGAAAGCCTTAAAAAGCTTGTTTCCACATTACATTAAATAATAATAATATATATATTTATATTTTCCTATTTTCCACCACTATAATAAATTATAAAAAAAAATCAAAAAATAATAAAACTTCTAATTAAATTAATAATTACTGCTCAACACCATTCAGCATCATCTTCATCTTGTTGTTGTTGTTGTAATGAGCTATTTCTATTACTAATACTATTATTCGCAGGATTATTATTATTAAAGTAACTATTAGTATTATTATAATGATTCAATACATTTGCAAAGGAAGTTAAATCATTTGAACTTCTATTCCTTCCAAATCCATAACTTGTATTACTCAATGAAGATCCAGTTGGTGATCTTAATAAGATATCACCGTGTGATGATAATGGTATTGTCCTTAATACTACACCATTGCTATTATGTGATTGTTGTTGTTGTTGTTGTTGTTGTTGTGGATGATGATTAAATGACGATGGTGATACTAATTGAGGTGGTAAGTTCACAGGAAAATTAATCAAATTAGAGAGTGGATTTGTAGATGATGGTAAGAATGATGATGGTGATCCTAAATCCTTATTTCCACTTGGTGTTGTAGTTGTAGCAGCTGATGTTGTTGTTGTTGTTGTTGTAACAGTAAATGGTGGTGGTAATGGTGATGTTGGTGTGATCATATCTTCTATTGATAATATTGGATCAACCAAATGTTGCTGTTGTTGTTGTTGCTGTAGATGTTGTACTTTGAACAATGATTGAGATTGTTGTTGTTGTTGTTGATGTTGTTGATGATAATGATGTTGTGTGGATGATAATAAATTCATATCTTTTTTCACTCTTTTTCTTGATTTAGATGGATCTACATATATAATTTGTATAACTTTTACATTGACTAGTGTATTACTAGAAGTATGATGGGGATATTTCATTTCTATTGTATTATCCCATGCATAAGTAAATGCTTCTTGATCTCTCTTTATTTCACGGATTTGAGGTAATTTGTTATTAGTATTTTGATGGCCTTTATTATTATTATATACACTTACATTCTTACTATTTTCATTATTATTTCCACTACTACATCTATCACAGAATTTAAATTCATTTCGTTGATATATATCCCATAGATTCGTTTCAATATACCTTCTAACATCACTTAAATGATCAGTGTATTTATGTATAGAAATAGCACATTCTGGAAAGTCGGAGTTTACTTCTTTTATATAAACTAATTCCAGATAGGATGGATCTGGTACAAATGGTGGTATAGATGATGCTATACCATTGGCTGGTGGTGATAGTGGTGGTGCAGGGTTGTTAATTGGCAAAGAAGAATCGGTTGGAGTCATTACTACATTAGATGTTTCTAAAATTTCTTTTTCTATTTGTAGATCTATTTAAACATATAAATAATGAATAAATTTTACTTCCAAACTCATGAGACAATTTTTCTCTTGGTGAAAGAGCAGGTGATGTGTCACCGAGATGTTCATTGCTATTTATAACAATATTCTCTAATGATGACTTTTTGTTTTTCTTTGTTGTCTTAGTTAGCTTATGTTTTTCACAAGGATTACAAACTAGCCTTCTCTTATATCTAGGCCTTGAGCATAATGTATTTGGAGCATGATCACACTTTGGATAACCAGGACATCTGCAGTGATTACAATTTGGTGTATTACACCAAGGACAATCTGAAGGCCTCGGCCCAGGTTTTTTAGGTCCTATTTGTGGTTCGTCGGATGGATATCGAACGGGTGCAGGCTGTAGTTGATTCATATTTTAAATATGAATCTAACAAAATTATATCGTTTCATGCACTCAGATCGTGATTATTAATCATTAAAAAACCTCATAAATAATAATGGCTTTCACCGGAAGAGTTATTAGTTATAGAGATGTATTATATTTTATCTAGTTTTTTTTAGGGTATAGGAAGTTTAGTAAGAGATGATGGGAATGGTACTTTGTCATTTATACGGTCTTCTATCGAGAAATGTACTAGGATTAAAGCTGGTAGTACAGTTTCTTTTCATATTAGAAGTGTCAATGGCTCAATAATGGCAGATCACTTGCTAAATCTGCGATCAGTATATAGAAAAACAAAGTATAACTGTATTTGTCATATAATGTAGAAAATATGGTCATATATCCTATAAAAATATCAAAAAAATATCAATATCAGCGAAAGTGAAAGATCTGCCGAAGTGGAAAGCTAGTGATTCTATTGGTATAATACTATGAACTATCTTGCATAGTAAATGCGAATAATAAGTGTTTAATATGTCTTGAACTGATCAAAGTGGGTGATAATTTAACAACTCTACCGTGTTTTCATTATTTTCATGAAACGTGTATTGGTACTTGGCTTGATGCACATGTGACTTGTCCTTTATGTAAAAATCAAGCTATTAAAAAAGCAAAACATCCAGAAGTGCCAATCGAATATTCTTTTGGTATGGTGCAAGAGAATAGTGATTCATCTTCTTCTTCATCATCTTCTGTAGGATTTATTTCTTCATCATATCTTCCTAATTTTGAAGATTTTTATGAAAGTATTCATAATGATTATTCTTTAACACATCCTCCTGTTAGGGTATTATCATATGATTTTTAAATTATCAATTTGTTGTTATGTAAATACGATTATAAGTAAATTATAATTTTCTCTCTTAAGTAATTATTAATTATTAAATATTTCACTCTAATATATATATACTTATAGTTATTATATTAATATATTTTATTGGATTTAAATAAAAACAAAAAAACACAAAATTCAAAATCAAAATGAAATCAAGATAAAAAATAAAATGTTAATTTAATACTAATATAAAACCCTCTTTATTTCTATACTTAACTACTTAATTTACAGCAGTTAAACTAGTATGATAAGTTAACCAATTAGCTGTTACTTGATCACTCCAAGATGAATCTTTTGGCCAAAATCCAGTTCCCCAGGCTAAATGACCACCTTCCTGTGTAATGATAACCATTAAGTTAGGATTAGTAGATTCTATCTCCTTTTGAGAATCAATTATACGATATGGATAACAACATGGATCCTGAAGTGAAGATAACACCAACATTGGACAAGGACATGATAATAAGTCTTTATACATATCAGCACGTCTTGTATACTCATCAACAGATAATCCACTGATTGGTGCAAATAATGCTTCATCTAGTTCACTGATAGTATGAGCTTCACAATATTCATTGTAATTTTCATACTCCTTTAATACTTCACTACGGTTCAACAACATCTTTAAATTCTCACAAACTACTCGAGTATAGAATTTTCCTTCTAATGTATTATCTTCATGATATTTCTGAAATGCATACATTGGTGGTGATTGTAATATCACGGATTGGAATGGACAGTTGTTTCCTTCTTCTCCTATATACACAGCCAAGTAATTTGTACCTAATGAAAATCCAATTGCATGTAAGGCTGTTTCTTTGGGTAAAACACTTTTAATGTAATTTACTGCGGTTCTTATTTCTACTGTATTAACAGCTGAGAATGTCTTGGGTGTTTGGAGATAATTGTCGTTACAACCTCTTTGATTCATTACTACACATCTGAATCCTTTTTTCACACATTCTTCGATTTGCCATTGGATGTAATCACATTGTGATCCACCACAAACTCCATGACAGAGAATTACAGTTGGAGTATTCTTATTGAAGCTATTAATGATATTATACTTTCATATATATACTCTTTTACAGTCCAATCAAGAATAATTTGACCTCCATCATCTAACTTTAGAAAATCTCTTTCATAAACCATTCGTTTACCATGAGGGTATGATCTAAAGAGTTGGAAAAACATAGATTGTAAGTTTCCATTGAATAGAAGAGGACTTGACCTAAACGATTTAAGTTGTGGAATTTGCTTTAATTTTTGCTGGTTCTCTGGAGTATTTGAACAATAAATGATATTTGGGATATCATGGTTTGTAAGATACCTGTAGAGGACTTTGGCAACACAGTAAAACAAAATAAACTCTAAGATGTGCCAGCCATAGTATAATACTGTTTCAATCATCACTTTAAAAAATTACTTAACAAAAAGAAGGTTTGGAAAATAAAGATAGATAAGCGGATTAGGTTTTAAAAAATAAAAAAACAAATCCCAATAATGCTTGAGATTAGTCAAACTCATTGTACAACCTTTTGAAATATATCCGATTGAATATATATTTATATGTATTGTAAAAATGAATGTTATTTGTGTGCATTATAAACAATATTTACTTTACATAAATAAAAGATTATATATTTTATAATTAATTAAATATTTCACATCTTGCCAATTAGTTTTGGATTGCAGTATATTGATTAAGGAAATAACAATTACTATTATTCAGATAGAAAAGTAAAAAAAGGATATATTTGCTTCAACAAAACCTATTCTCCTCTTATCCAAATCAAATATCACATCATGACCTCTCATAAAATTATTACCCAATATATTTTTATTCAAAGGATAACTAGATTATAAAATTAAACAAAAATATACATTCCCAGACATATTCTCCCTGACAAAAACTTCCCATATGGACTCCACATGTAATTAAACGGTTTCACTGATATAGTAACAGAATTACCAAAACTCATTACAATATCAGGAAATGTCTCAAAACTGGGGTTAGTATAACAAAATTTATCATTTCTACTATCAGTTAGTCTCTTTCCTCTACACTGGATTCTTCCTACAATAATTATCTAAGCCTCTTACTATAATATCAACAACTTCATTACTAAAATAGGTTAAACTACTTCCACTATCAATCATAAAATTGTGGAATGAATTTAGTAGAATATTATCTCCTATTTTTAACATTGTTCCATCAATGAAGTAATAATCATTACTATCATAATTAGTATAAGAAATAGAGGATGATAAATGTTGAGATTTTTAAAAAGAATAAAATTAAAGAAATAATAATAATAATGAGGAAAAAAAGATATATCAATTCCTCCAAGTGTTATATATCCTCCATCTTCATATAAACACAATGTAAATATATGAGCTGGTAATTCTTTTTCATGAAATAAATAACTTACAAATGTATAAACTATATAATAAATAATAATAACAAAATACATTTTGGTGCTAGACCTAATATTCCATCAGCTAATTGAGATCTAAATAAACCTGTTTCTTTATGATGAATTCCAAAAGGGAAATGAATACCATATTTCTCAATATTTTCACTATCTCCATTAGGAGAAAAATCATTATTAATTGTATTACTATCCGTATTACCTAAATAGACAATATCATTTACATATTTTCCAACATAACTACTTCCTTCACCATAAGACTATTTAAAACATAAATAATTATTAATATGATAGTAAATACTTGTATAAATTGAGTAATACCTTTTTTACATTTTGATCGAGGCAAATCTAGTTTATTTGGACATGGTATTAGTTAGATAGTAGTAAAAGAAAATAACTATTAATTCATTAAAAAGATATAGAAGCAGTTTTTGAACTTTCCATATTATAATAAGGATTCAAATGCCTTCCACAATTACAACTATTAATATGTCAATAAAAAATCATACCCATTAGCTGGAACAGAAACTATACTACTTCCTGTATCAACAATTACTGTAAATCTCTGAGTTGGTGTACCTATAAACATTGTCGCATAGTAATATCTATGTATTTGTTATAATTATTAAATACCCTATATCTCTATTACCATTCAATGGGACTTTTGACATAAACGGTAGATATTTTTTTGTAGGAGGAATAGAAGCTGGTTGATTTGCTCCACGAAGATTAGATTTAGTAGGCTCTATAATTGTTTCTTTTCTAAGATCTCTTTTTACCGTTATTGGATTTAATGGGACTGATTCAGCTTTTTGGTTTGCATGTATTACAGGAAGCCTTATAAAAAGCGATTGATTAAATATAAAAACGACAATAATCAAAAATATGAATATGTATTTCAGTTTCATTATTTTTGTCAAAATAGATTTGAAGAATAAAAAAGAATCAAACACAGAATTTGATATGTGTTATAAAAAACAAATTAATAATTGTTTTATTCGTAGCAAATGGGTAAAATATAAAAACAAGAAGGAAGAATAAAGAATTAATATGAATTACTTCAAATTGCTTATATATATCTAGTATTTTTACTGATTAAATCCAGTACGATATTCATTCACTAACGCTTCATATCCTAATTTTATTAATAATCTTTCAAATTCTAACTTTTTTTCTCTTTGTTCCTGAATTGTGCTATATTGTAACATACAACCATATCCCTATATTAGTAATAATAATAATAATAATAATAATAAATACATGCACAAAGGTATATAAAATCATTATTCCCATATTTAATAATAATCTACTTGAGAAATATGTTCTATCAGGAATAACAGATACAAAATTATCAACATAATTATCATAACAATCGCCTTCTTTTAGGAAATTACACTATTTATAGTATATACATTAATGTTATTATTATTATAATATACTCTATCTGAAATTGAATTATTAATACAACAATTTTCATATGTCTCTGAATAATTGGATATATAATGTCCAACAAAACAATGTAAGATCAAATAAAAACCTAATAAGCTCTAATATAAAGATTATCATGTATATAAATGTTTCATATCCTTCTTTCTTCTTTTCTTTGCATTTTAAAATTATTGTTTTAAAATTAATCGAATAAATTAATAAAATTATTGAAAATACTAATTTTATTATGTATATATCCTTTGACATTAAATTAAAACCTATTCCACTTATAAAAACTAATTCATATATATTCCATCCAATATATATCATTGATATTAACTATTAATATAAATATATATTATAATATATGAATTAATACACTTAATACTCCAGTGATAATGCAAAGCTTTCTATAATAAACTGACAATTCTGTTGTAGAGAAACAATCCAATTCATATGGATTTTGCTTTAATTTCTTTTTAATTAATTCTATTCCTTTTACTCGTATTGTGGAGGTAATATTTGATAATTTCTCTTCTTCTATTATCTCTTCAGGTATTTTGTTTTCATTTTCTAACATCTTCTTAGTAAAAGCTATATATAAAACCTAAGATATATATATGTATATTATTTAAATACAGGTGATAATCCACTAATTAACAAACTGAGAAACATTACTAATAATATAATCAAACATAACTTCATTAAATGGATTATTTGCTATAGTATAGGATCCACACCCATATTTCTCCATAAAATCACAATCAACTGGATAACTGGTTGAATTGTCACAGCACATATCCGTATTTCATTACACTTTGATTATTTGTTAACGATGACTATTGATTTTATTATACCTGATATTGTAAAAATATGTGTGCTTATAACAATCAGAGCCTAAAAGACACATCATTCTCCATCTCTTTATTCCTAACACATATGATTCTCCATAATAAACACATATAAAAGTGCATATTATTACACAGACTATAGATATTAGAGGATACATCCCTGACTCTTTTTGAAGAATGTTGTGACCTATTATTTTAGTAATTGAATATACCCACTGATGATGTTTTATTGAATAAAATTATTCCATAACTTAAGAATATCAAACAACAAATCTATACACCAAAATATTCTTAATTATACTATATTAATACCAATAGTAATAAATTGTCCAATATTCCTGGGATAGTGAATGTAACTAGCATTAATTTCATTCATATACATGAGTTAAATATTAAAGAAATAAGCCTCAGCAAAGATATTCTTATTGATTAAAAGAAAATAACCATCTGCTGAAAATAGAACATTTTTCAATTTCTTCAAATAGTTTGCATTTTTTTATGAATTGAAATAGAGTTTTATTCTACAAAACATTCAACAATAACTACATTCATTACAACACAGATGAAAATCATTTTGTTTTTACTGTTTTCAAATATAATGAGTTAATATTTTCAACTATTTATCATTTTTATAATATTCTTATGTCGATTTGATCAAGAATAATCAAGAAATGATTTTTGAAGAAAAAAGGCGGGAAAGCTTGCTCATTCGAGCATGCAATTATCATTTTGATTCATTTCTTAATAATATGCCAAAGACTCACAAATCTGATAGTACTGATAAAAGATTATCACCAGCAGGCTACTATCAAGTATGAAAGTAATGCTCTATCTAATAATAGAAATTAGCAACTAATCCAAGCGCTTCTCCTGGTCCATTACCATCCGATGAATGCACTCGTTTGACAGTATTTATACATTTATTACACTTTATAGGAACTGAATCAACACAATATAGATTCATTCAACTATATGTTGGATACAGGTCTTCAATTAGCTATAGATGACTTGATGCCTGAACGAGTATAACATTATTTATTATATCTTTATTGATTTATAGCTAAAAGTTGGAGATGATGTGATTCAATTCAGAGTATCTGGTTATAACCTCGATTTTCCTAAAATATCAGATGGTGTATCAGTATCCAATACTAAAAACTCTGTTCCAGTTTCAGATGACAGATTATTGCCACACATTTGCAGAGAAGCTGGTTTAACTTATGGAGGCAATTTCACATTAATTTTTGATGTTGATATTAATGGTGAAACACACAAAATAGAGAAAAGTATGGGAATATTACCAATTATGGTGAAATCCAACAAGTGTCACTTGACTGGTATGAATCCACAACAATTAGTAGATGCACATGAAGAAAGTAATGAATTTGGAGGATATTTCATATGTAATGGAATTGAAAGATTAATCAGAATGTTACAAGTATATACTTATTATTATTATTATTATTATGAATAATAGATTCCTCGTCGAAATTTCCCAATGGCATTTTCCGCGTTCCTCCTACACCAATCGTGGTCCAATGTATACTGATAAAGGTGTTAGTATAAGATGTGTAAAACACGATCAGAGTGCCAGTTTCGTGACTCTCCATTATATCAGTGATGGTAGAGTAACCTTAAGATTCTCCATTAGAAAACAAGAATACTTAGTGCCAGTGATCTATATATTAAAAGCCTTCAAATCCTGTACAGATAGAGAGATATATAATAAAATAATGAGAGGAGATAGTAGTAACATGTTCTTAGCTGATCGATTATCTATTATATTCAGAGAGAGTAGAAATAGTAAAATATTCACACAAGATGATGCTTTAACTTATATTGGATATAGGTTTAGATTAGTATTAGATCCTGGTGATGATATATCAGATAAAGAAATAGGACAATTGATATTAGATCGATATATATTTATACATTTAAATAACAATAATAATTCTAAGTTTGAGTTATTATTATTAATGTTACATAAGTTATATAGTTATGTGAATAATGAGATAGCTGCTGATAATCAAGATTCATTACAAAACCAAGAAATACTACTCTCAGGACATTTACTCACTGCATTTTTGAAAGATCGATTTGAATTCTTAATGTTGAATATAAAGAGACAATTGTTGAAGGAATATAATAGCAGTTTAAATCAATACAAATATTAGTGGTAATAGAAGAGCAAGCAGTAAACCAAAACAACCATTTTCACTCAACATCAATGTATTTAGAAATGCATTGAGAGTACAAGGTGAGATTGGTAAAAGAGTGTATTTGATGTTAGCAACTGGTAATGTGAATACTTTGTCAGGATTAGGATTGATGCAAATATCTGGATTTACTATTGTGGCTGAGAAAATTAACTTTTGGAGATATTTATCTCATTTTAGATCTGTTCATAGGTATATAATATATATAAATATTAATTATTGTTAATTAATACATTATCTATTATTATCTATACTAATTCTACTTGTATTTATAATACACCATAATGTTATATATAATGATAATTAAAAAGGGTATCTTATTTCTTTCTATAAATTTCTTACTAAGAGGTTATCATATATTATTATTATTTATATAGAGGATCATTCTTCTTGGAAATGAAAACAACATCAGTGAGAAAAGCTATTACCAGAATCATTTGGATTTCTATGTCCTGTATGTTTATATATATTATATTATTATTATGAAATGTAATGAATGTTAAATATGTAATGATGGACTGAATTTTATATATAATGAAGTCAATTTTATATCATGAACATTTGTTATTATTATTATATAATGTGATGATTATTAAATTATGATCGATAGGACTGAAAACAATAATGTTGTATAACCTATACGTTGAACATTATTATATATATATTATTATTATTATTATTATATAAATATTGTTTTATATATTATTTACATAGGTTCATACACCTGATGGTCCACCTTGTGGTTTATTAAATCATTTAGCTTCATTATGTCAAATAACTACACGATATATAGAACCAACTAATATTACATCAACACTTATATCACTTGGTATGACTCCCATCAGTAACAGTGTTACTACAGTAATGAATACAGTGCCTGTATTATTAAATGGTGAAGTTATAGGATATATTAATCCAAGTATATATTATATATATATATATATATTAATTATTAATATTTTGATTATGATGATGATAAATTGGTTTTTCCCATACCATTCGCAGTACTTAGCGACTTAATACTATCTTTATGCCAAAAGATAAGTATAAATGGGCTTTATTTCCTTGGATGTCTGAATAATCAATATTATTTCTCTATTATATATAAATGTGATGATAACTTGGTTTTCCCATACCATTCGCAGTACTTAGCGACTTAATTTTAACTTTTGCCAAAGGTTAATAATAAATGGGCGATATTTCCTTGGATGTCTGATTTATATATATAATTCATAATTATCTATTTATTATTATATTTATGCATATATATTAATCTTTAATAGGTTCATTATTAATAATATCTAAACAATTACGAAGTCTCAAAGTCCAACATAAGAACAATTTACCTTCTATATTCGAAATATGTGCAATTCCTAAATATAAAGAAGGTGGTGGTCCATATCCTGGTTTATACATTTCTACAGAAGAAGCAAGACCAATCAGACCAGTCAATAACCTCAGTAATCAATGCATAGAATATATATCACCAATGGAACAAGTGTTTATGGATATTGCAATTACTGATTGTGATATAAGAACAGGTGTAACTACTCATAAAGAAGTAAGTCCTACTTCAATGCTGTCAGTATTAGCATCATTAACACCATTCTCTGATTTCAATCAATCTCCTCGTAATATGTATCAATGTCAAATGGGTAAGCAGACTATGGGTGATGGAGCAATGTCTTTAGCTTATAGAACTGATGGTAAATTATATAGATTAATTACACCACAAGTATGTATTATATATATATTAACTATTAATATTTTGATTATGATGATGATAAATTGGTTTTTCCCATACCATTCGCAGTACTTAGCGACTTAATACTATCTTTATGCCAAAAGATAAGTATAAATGGGCTTTATTTCCTTGGATGTCTGAATAATCAATATTATTTCTCTATTACATTAATATTATATAAATAGGTGCCAATTACACAGAATCAAAATGAAAGTGTTTATCGTTTTGATGATTTTCCCAATGGTACTAATGCTGTAGTTGCTGTTATATCTTATACAGGTTATGATATGGAAGATGGTATGATTATTAATAAAGATTCTTATGATCGTGGATTTGCACATGGTTGTCTATATAAAACAGAGTTAATAGATCTAAGTGAAGATAGATCTAAAAAGAATCATGTTTACTTTAGAAAACCACCAATTACATTATTCTCTAAAAGAGATCAAATGGATAAGAGTATATTGAGAATTGATAATGATGGTTTACCTCCAGTTGGTATTAAAGTACAAGAAGGTGATGCTTTATATATTACCTTTGATGAATTAGTCAATAAACCGATTATACATAGACATAAGAGTGTAGAACCAGCATATGTTGATCAAGTTAGAATTATTGGATTTACAAGCAGATCAAGTGATAATAGTAAAAATACAAATTCAGATTCTTCTAATAACACATCAAATGATATTAAATATATCACTAAAGTGAGTATCAAGCTAAGATATACTCGTAATCCAGTAGTTGGTGATAAATTCAGTAGTAGACATGGTCAAAAAGGTACATTATCATTATTATGGCCTCAAAGAGATATGCCATTTACTGAATCTGGTATTACTCCTGATTGTATTATCAATCCACATGCTTTCCCATCTAGAATGACTATTGGTATGTTAATAGAGAGTTTAGCTGGTAAAAGTGGTGCTTTACATGGTATATATGAAGATTCAACACCATTTCAATTCAATGAGAAAAATACAGCGTTAAAGTACTTTGGTGAACAATTGAAATCAGCTGGATATAACTATTATGGTAATGAAACAATGTATAGTGGAATATTAGGATGTGAATTAAAAGCAGATATATACATAGGTGTTGTATATTATCAAAGATTACGTCATATGGTGAGTGATAAGAGTCAAGTCAGAGCAACAGGACCAATCAATCAATTAACAAGACAGCCAGTTAAAGGAAGAAAGAAACATGGTGGTATAAGATTCGGTGAGATGGAAAGAGATAGTTTAATAAGTCATGGAGCTGCATTTATATTGAGAGATCGATTAATGAATTGCAGTGATAGACATATTGCTTATGTATGCAAGAAATGTGGATCTTTATTATCAACATTTGCAGTTAAACCTGATACTAAATATTATGAATCTAATAAAAAGAAGTTTATATGTAGATATTGCAATAGTACGAGTAATTGTACTAAAGTTGTATTGCCTTTTGTATTCAGATATCTTGTAAATGAATTATGTGGAATGAATATTAAAGTTCGTTTAGATTTAACAAATTAATTAATTATTAATAATAATAACATATTATTTATTTTGTTTTTAATTGACTATGTTTGGATTGTAACGGTTATTTTTTCATCTAATGTTATAGTCTTCATTCTTAATTGGGTAAATACTCTCCATTTTGATTGGAATCTTTACTTTTTCAGATTTTATCTTCTTCTCAGTTGGTGTCATATTCACTTTAACAGCTATTTGATTAGTTAAAGTAAAAATATCACTTTTCACAGCTTTTCCAGATGTTTGTGGTATAAATAAATTCTCACTCGGTATTTCAATATTCCATCCATCTACATCACTAATTAAACTCAATTTTATATTCAAATCACAAAGCAAATTCTCAGGGATAAAAAATGTTATTAAGAATATATAATTATTATTACATTATAAACGAAAAAGATATATTTTCTATTGTCAATATAAACATATTTGTAGATTTCATATATTCAGAATATAATCTAACGATTGGTAAATATTTATATCCACTTTCTAATGTCTTATATCTATTACTCGATTGCTCATTCTTAACCAAATATTCTTTTTTACCTCTTTCATCATTACATTTTCTACAATATCTATCTATTACAGGTGTTCTAAGTAATGGGATTGGTAATAAACTTCTATTTAATAAAATGAACAATATTATAATAAATATAGTAATATACGACATATCATGATTATGAATTAATGGATTTGAATTAATTTGCTCTTTTGTTGAGAATATATTTGGACCTGGAACAGAAGGAATTGATATATTTGGAATATAATCCTATTAATTTGTTTATTATAATATATATATCAATATATACTCTATCAACTTTTATTTCTTTCTTTTCTTTTTCTTCTATTTTTTTCATTAAATCTTCCATTGACCAGGATGATTTAAATTCAGGTATTTTTATTACTTCTTTACTATATAATTGCTTTTCTTTGCCTTTATTTTGTTCTTTATATTTTTCAATTAAAGTCTCTTTTGCATCATTAAATTTTGTTGTATAAGTATTATTATTTAATTTTTCGGATATATTTTGTTCTAAGTCATTACGACTATTACCGCTTACTATATTTCGAGATTTCCAAGTACAATGTTCACAATGATATTCGTACTTTTCTACATCCTCCTCCTTAAATACTGCTATACGAAGTATTGTATTACATAACGGACAACTATAACAATTATTACACCTAAATATCAAAATATGTCACAAACACATATACAGTTTATTTCCAACAGGTATTTCTGTTGATTGACATTTACTACACTTTAATATTGAGATTTCACAACAACTACATTTTGGATTTTTACATAATATCTGTCTACAATATCCACAAAAATAGATGTCGCTAATTGAAGCAAAATGGACCATTCGAACATTCGTATACAATTGTAGGATCCTTCTGCATTTTCAAAAATGTAACTATGGTAAATTGTATGTCAAAATTACATAAGAACTTTTTTTAACTAAAAAACAATAGAACATAATGCAAATATGTATATATTAAAAAATATATTCATTCTAATTGCATGATAATATATTTTTTATTCTTTCATAATTGTAATTATATTTCAACCAACTTCTTTAAACTCAAACCATCTTATATAATGTAATATTTCTTTTGGTAATGAATAAATCTTTAAATTTTATTCATCATTTTTTAAGATTATGTAGGCTTGATTCCTATCAAATCAAGTTTTATTAATCTTTTTATTTCTCATTAGCACGACTTTTAAATTGCTAAATGGGGGGAAAATATGATAATAGGAGCAGTATTGTATGAATAATTGAATAAATATTATTAGAAATTTTATAAATCTGTGTTTGGTTTTAAAGTAAGAATTTTTAACGTTATGATGTAGATTTTTAGTAATATAAACTCGACCAAATATTTTGAAACGTATCATGTAAAGGATAAGAATAATTTGGAGAAAATAGTGAAGGTGTATGATAAACGAAATTATAATAATGAAATTCTATGTAATTATGTATAATGAAATTATATTTCTATTTAAATTAGATGAATAATATGATTTTAATCACTTCCTTTCTGATTCCCTCTGTTGATGTGAGTTTAGAAATAGTGCATAACGATTTAATGATATGTTCAACATATTATAATAATGGATCAATAGAATTGTTAAATGAATTTAATGAAAAAGTAATGGAAAATATATTTAATGAAATAAGTTATGAATTGTGTTTATTAGATGAGTTGAATTTAATTCATGGAAGAATCAAACCTTCTAATATATTAATAAGAGATGATGGTAAATATATACTAAGTAATTACTGTGAAAATGACTTAAATGGATTAGAAAACAATAATTATAAAGAATTACTCTTCATTTCTCCAGAAGTATTGAAAAACAAAGAGATAAGTAATAAAAGTGATGTATTCAGTTTAGGTGTATTATTACATTATATGTTATTTAATAAAAATGTATTCTTATCTTGTTATTATAACCCCAATCTATCAAAATATATCAAAATTCTTATAAAATGTTTAAATCTAAATCCTGAGAAAAGACCAACAATAAGAGAAATTCACAATAGTCTTTCAAAAGAAAATAAAGAAAAATTGAATGAAGATGATATAATAGAAGTATTATTGAAAGATATAGATTTTCTATACGAATTAATATCGAATGATTATGAAATAAAAGATTCAATAATGTATGATAAAATAATCACTGATAAAAGTATATATATATGTTATATTATTATTTCAATTATATTATAAATGAATAGAAAACTTAATAAAACTGATAAATCATTATAACAGTTACGATAAATTAATCTACATTTACTATTTAGTGAATATAAGTTGGTATAATGAAGATAATAAACAGTTGATTGATTTATTAATAAATAGAGGAAATATTTTTACACATTTTTTATATATTCATTCAGAAAAACCATTTCAATTGAATTTATCCAACAATAGTGATGATAACGATGAGGAAGAAGAGGAAGAGGAAGAGGAAGAGGAGGAAGAAGAAGAAGAAGAAAATGATTTTTTTGTTGTAGCAATTAATTTCATTCATCTTACTGAGTTACATTCATTGAATTTATATAATAATCCGAAACTAACCAAAACAATTCAATCCTTTATCATATTTCCATATTTAGAAAGATTGAACATTTCTAAAAGTATAAATCTTCATAACAAAATGAAAGAAATATCAATAGAATTATCCAATTTAGCTCATTTGAAGTCTCTAAAATTATCTTTCACTCATCTAAAAGATAATGATATGTTAATTTTTTTTCACTACTGTAATACATTTAAAAAACTTTCGCAGTTATATTTATCCTGTATAATATGATATTTATGAATATATTGTAGATAATAACCTTGGTGATAAATCTGTTTTATATCTTCATCGATATATGAATAAACTTCCCAAATTAGAAAAACTGAATTTATGTGGAATAAATTTGAATATTGAAAGTGTAAAATTGTTGTTATATCATTACAAATACAATTCAATTCCATTATATTTTTCATTCAAAAGTATTTTATTATTATTATTATTATTAGTCGATGAAAAATCATTCCGAAATGTTGATTGAGAATGAATATAAAACAAATAATAGTTATTTTTATAAACAAATAGGTAAAAAAGAAAGTATAATAATCAATTGATATATATTATTTATAGAATGCTATAATAAATTATTTAGTATGTATAAATCTAATCCAAATGATTATTGTCTTGGATTATTATTTGGTTTTGCTATGGCTAATCCACAATATAAACCTTCAATTCTTGAAATGACTAAATCAAATTCAACAAAAAAGAAATTATTCTCCGTAATAAGTAATGATTATTATTTGAATCTTAGTAGTATATAAACGCTACTTTTATAATCTAATAGATAATAGTCTAGATGAAAATGATATAGAAACCTTATGTGATTATTTAGATTATTGTCCAACACTGTCAATATTAGTAATTGCAAATAGTAGTCTTACTGATAAATCCTTAATAAGACTGAGTAATGCAACAACAAAATTTACTAAGCTTCGACAATTATTTATTTCAGGTATTTATATAACATTTAAATATATAAATAGATAATTCATTTACTTCAGAAGGAATAAAAGAATTATCAAAATCATTAAAGTATTTGACAGATGTGAGGATGTTAGGGTTCTTTAATAATATTGAAATTGGTGATGAAGGTGTTGTATCAATTGTTAATTCTTTCAAATATATAAGAAAACTTGAGGCAATCAGTTTTCAAAGTATATAATATACTTAATTTATTCATATTGCAATAGATTGTGGATGTGAATCATTAGGACTAGAATCAATAAGTTACAATTTACATTATGTTACTAATTTGACTGTTTTTGCTTTGAAGAGTATATATTTTTGGTGTAAAATGTATAGATTTAAATAATTGTGAATCTTCATTTCAAAGATTAATGAAACAAGTAAAGCAATTGAGTTTGCTGAAGCGGTTATATCTAACTAGTATTAATCAATAGTATTTTTATTCTTAGCTTGTGAGATAAATGATAATGCATTTATCAATATTGTGTAGTAGTTTGAGTAAATTAACAAGTCTTGAAGAATTGAAATTAGGAGGTAAAATCTATTCTTTATGAATGATTTTTAAATAGATAATAGAATCAGTAGTATTGGATTAGAATATTTCATACATAATCTTCATCATGTTACAAAACTCAAAACAATTTTTTTGTGGAAAAATTATATTGATGATGTTGGATTAATATCACTTACACATTCTCTTCATCTATTACCATTTCTAGAAACACTAAATTTAAATGGTATTATTAGATATTTTTTTAACAGTATAGGAAATAAAATAAGTGAAAGAGGATGTGAAATATTATTAAATAGAATGGAATGAATTACCAAACAGAATCGATGTTGATTTAAAAGGCAATATAATAGATACAATAGATAAACCAGATCTTCTAAACAAATTAAAACAAATAGATACTAGCTGTATAATAATTTCTAATTGTTTAATAATTGAAAATAGTTTTATGTTTAAGTGAAGTATATGATTTATTAAAGACCAAAAATTGTTATTCATATAAAATGTTATTACAGTATGTTGTTGATAGTAATGGTATATATATAATTTTATTTATTATTGAAATAGGTTTATTAGAACATATAGTAGAATCATTTAATTCAACCCGAAATGATATTCTATTTACTTTTTTATGTAATTTAACTATGTGTTATAATGGATTTAAGAATAGATTGATGAAAATGATTGATTTCGAGAATGATAATTTAAGATTGAACTATTTCAAATGTATAGGAGATGAATATGATTTTAAAGCGGATAGTATGTGTTGAGATATATTAATTGAAATAGATAAAAGAATTACAAAAGAAGATTCAGAATATATAGGGAATAATATTGATTGTTTGAAAGAATTGGCAGCAGTTAATTTTAAATGTATAAACTACTGCTTTTATCTTAGCTTGTGCATTAAATGATGGTAAAATGAAAAGAATATTAAATGCATTATGTCGATCACATCAATTAGAATATCTTTGTTTAGGAGAAAACAATCTAAGTTCATCAATTTTACAACCAATATCTAGAGTGATAATTAATAATAAACTCTTAAAATGTCTCATACTCTTTGGTATTTAATTCTAAATATTATTCTTTCACTAGATAACAGTTTATATGATATAGGAATAGTAGAATTAAGTAAGAGATTAAGATATATTCCTAAATTAGAAATCATATCTTTGTCAAGTATAATTATTCTTTCTATATCCTAATAGATAATAGATTTACTACAAAAGGAGCAATAGAACTATCATCCAATTTATCATATCTGAAAAAAACTAAGAAAAATAAACATTGGAATAAATGATATTGGTAATGAAGGAATAAAAAGAATAAGTAAAGAATTTAAGAATCTATCAAATTTAATAACAATTGGTTTTAGTGAAACAAATATAAATGATATTGGATTAACATATATATCCAATAATCTTTCTCACTTAAAATATTTGGAGGAGATAGATTTATCATTTAATGATTTCACAGAAATAGGGATAAAAGAATTTTCTAAATCGGTCAGAAAATGTGAAAATGTCGAAGAAATAGATTTTTCTGGTTGTGGATTAGATTCTATATCATTTTGTGTTTTACAAAAATTGTTAGTTTGCCTAGACTAACCTCAGAAACTTTCAATTTAAATTGTATGTTTTTTCATTATTTGTTGAATAGATAATTATATAGGAAATGATGAATTAAATGATTTGACTATAACTGATGATATGTCTCGCTCATCATCAATATGCGAAATTAGATTTAAAAGTATTTTCTATTATTTTTTTTCATAATTTATTATAGATAATAATATGAATGACAAATGTTTAATCAATTTATGTAAATTCTTAACGCAAGTATCAAATCTCAGATTATTGACTATTTCAAGAAATAAAATATCGAATGATGGAATAAAAGAATTATCAAAACAGTTTTCTGTTCTATCGAAACTAGAAGAATTATATTTTGATGTAAATGAAATAACAGATGATGGTTTAAAATACATATCAGATTCAATCAGCAATCTTTCGAATTTAAGATTTCTTTCATTGTCATGCAATAAATTCAATTTGAATGGATTTAAATACATGTCAGAATCGTTGCATTTCTTAGCTGATTTGAAGATGTTATATTTAGATGGAACAAATTTAACAGATGAATCAATGAGAATAATTTGTGATAATTCCAAATATTTACCTCATTTAGAAAGATTAAATGTTGGAGATAATAATTTAACTTCAATAAGTTGTAAATATATATCAGATTCATTTGTTTATATTCGAAGATTAAAATCACTTTACATTAATGGTATTTTTATTTTTCTTATCATTTTTATTGTTATTTTAGAAAATTCAATAAATGATCTGGGAATGAAATACCTATTTAAGAATATCAGTTATATAATAGATTTAGAATCATTAGATGTGGGAAGTAAATATTTTCATTTATATATCAATAGGATGTAATTTAACAGATTTATCAATTGAGATAATATGTAATTCAATAAATTCATTGATTAATCTAAATACACTCTATCTGTCTAGTATTTATTTTACTATTTATATTATGCTATAGATAATGAATTAACAGATAATTGTATAACAGATTTATGTAAATTCTTTAATCCATTAAATGGATTGAAATCCTTACATTTGAATAGTATGTCAATTTTTATTACTATTATCATTAGATAATAAGCTAACATGTAAAGGAATAAAAGAATTATTGAAATGTGTTAAAAAATGTTCAGAGAGTTATGATATATTTATAACAGGAAATATAATGGAAAATGTAAATGAAGGATTATTAGAAGATATAGAATTATGCAATCCAAATTATAGATGTATAGAAAGAATAAAAGAAAAGATAAATAACAAAGAATACAGTTATGAAAATGAAGATGATTATATTGATATTATTAAAAGTATCAGTTTATTAGATGATATTTGTAGAGAATACAATTATGATAAAAGAAAAGAAAATGAATATTTACTTTTAAATATCTGCCTATTTTATTCGAAACAAACTAGTTATATTCATTGAAAACACAATATTTGATTTACATACAATATATTATACTCTTTTATCCTCAATAAAAGAAGATCATTTCAATTGTTTTAAAGAATGAAAAACTAAATCAATGAAGAAATAGTTGAAATATGTGAATATTTATCACATTTAAATGAATTACAGAAGATAGAAATAAGAAATTGTGAAATTGGCTGAAGAAGACATAAAATTGATGAAAGAGAGTGTTAAAAATCTTCCAAATATGAAAGAATTTAAAGAATTTAACGAAAAATATATATAATAATAAGAATTAATTATTACTAATATATTGTTTCATTATCAATATAATCAAAAAACAATCATATTTATTAAATAATATAAGTAATGTAAAATTTGGAATTATTATTATTATTATTTTCATTATTTATATCTCTAATGGTTGATATTGTTGGATTTGTTCAGCTGTCATAGTTTTGGCTTTATATCGACTTGGTGGAATTGGTTTTATCATTGGACGATCTAAAAATTCAATTGGAATTCGTTGGAATCGAGAAGCTTCAGGATTAAATTCGGGAGTTTGAATAAATGTTAAAAATAAGTGTTTTATTCGAGTTCTTAAACCCTCCAAATTTCGACCTAATCTTCCACGATTTAACATATCAGCTTCACGATCGATTAATTCCACCAATTCTCGAGTTAATTTTGTATCAAATTCTTTTATTGTCCATTTTATATGCAATAATATATCTAATCTTTCATCTATTGATTTCTTATTATCGCATAATCCAACATATAATTCTTTCAATTCACTAGCTCGTTTTGTATAAGGAGTTTCAATTGTGGCGATTTCATTATCTCCCATTGCCCATTTCTTATCATTTGACATTAAATCTAACATTCGATTAGTATTTTCTTCTTTGTTTTCTTTTGCAGCTTGACATTTTAATCGATCAATATTTTGTAATAATTGAGTTTCTTTGTATAATACTTGAGCTAATGCTTCTAATCTTTCTTTATCACCAAGACTACTCTCTTTTATACGCTTATTCTCATAATATCGCCAGTTTTCTAATTCATTATATAATATTTCAAAATCCTCAGTTGTTCGTGGATGCATTCTTCTCTCAATTTCACGATGTCTTTTCTGTTCAGCTCCATCATCTTCTTTTTGAATATTTTCATCTCGTTCTTTATTTATTCGATCTCTCTCAGCTCTTAATTCTTTTGCTCTTCGACAAGCTATGAATTTTCTCCAATATCTTTGAATTACAATTGTTTTCTCAAATTTTAATTCTTCTAATTGTTGTGCAGTAAAATAAGGACCAGGAACTATGATTTTATCTTCATCGATTATCAATATATAAATCTTTACGTTCCATCTGTGTTCCATGTTCTCGTTTTGATTGAATACTTCGAGTTTTAAATTCATATGTTTGAGTTTCTCGATGGCTTTTAGATGGTTGATTTGCCCAATCAGTTTTCATTCGAGGAGTATTGGTGCAAGCATCATGATATTCTAAACCACTTTTCTTCTTTCGAAATCCTCCAATAAATGGCTTTCTAATTGTACAAGGAGTTACTTCAACATCAATCGCTTTAACAATTTCACCACAATCTTTGATTTGAACTTTTAATGTATAATTTCCATTACTTAGTATTATTGGTGATGGAGGTTTTCGATCACCTTTCACTTCGATTATATATTGTCTTCTTAATTCCATTCCTAAATCTATTGGACTTAGATCATCAGTTACTGTTATAGCTATTTAAATATATAAATATATATATATAATTAATAATGTATATAATTATACAATTATAAACTAATTTTGAACCTTCCAACATCTTAAATTCTTCATCTACTTTTCTATGGATTATTGAAAATTTTATATTGATTGGAAATAGATAAGTTGCTACTATTTGACTTTTCATTTTTGGATCATGAATAAATGATAAACTAACACATTCTTGTTCATCACTATTGTTACTTATATTATATTCATCTTCTTCATAATTTGAATCAATATAATCATTGTTATTCATATCATAGGGTTGAGTTTGTTCTTGAAATGTTTCTTCATTTGCTTCTTCTTCATTATCATCTTCAGAAGGTTGTTGTAAATAGATTAATTCTTCAGCTTCTTTTGTTGGAGCTACTGTATCATCATATTCATGCTCCTTCAGGTTGCTGTTCTTCTTCTTCTTGTTGTTGAATATTTGTGGGTAAATCAACTGCTACTGTTGTTACTAAATCACCTTCTTTAGATTCCATTGGAGCAGCTGATGGAACTTCAACTAAGATTTGGTCTTCTTTAGATTCTTGTACTTCAGATGGAGGTTCTTCTACTGGCATTTCTTCTTTAGATTCTTCTTTACTTTCTTCCACTTGTTGTTGTGTTTCTTCAGCTGCTGGTTGTTCTTCTACTGGCTCTTCCTTTGTTTCTTCCTCTGGTGGTTGTTCTGTAATTACTTCTTCTTTAGATTCTTCAGCTTCTACTGCTGGAGTTTCTTCGGTTTCTGGTTGTTCTGTTGGTTGTTCTTCCTTTGACTCTTCAGTTACACCTTCCTTTGCTGGTAGTGGCTCTTCTTTAGTTTTTTCTGGATTTTCTATTGGTTCTTCCTTTGATTCTTCTATTGGAGCTTCTTCAGAAGGTGTTTCTTCTGATGGTGGCTGTTCTATTGGTTGTTCTTCTGATTGCTCATTTTCTTTACTCTCCGATTCTACAGCTGCTTCCTCTTTCGATTCTTCTATATTTTGGTTTTCACCTTCTTCTGTTTTTGGCTGTACTTCTTCTCTTTCATTATCTTCATTATCACCTTCGGCTTCTTCAGTCTTAGCCCTCCTCTGCATCTTTTGTTTCATCTCTTTCCTTATATTCATTTATATTATTATTTTCTATATTTTCATTTTCAATTGTGTTGTTTTCTGATTCCTTCACTTCTTCAGCTTCTTTTGATTCAGAATTATCTTCAGTTGGTTGTATATCTACATTTTCTGATTTACTTTCTTCTTCTGTATTGGGCTCTATATTTTCTGGATTATCTAAATTCTCTGTTTCCTCAGAATTCATTCAAAAAATTTAAAACGTTTTTAAGTTAAAAGGACAGTGTATTGTTTTGTATATTTGTATTATTTAATTTTCTTTTTTTCATTTTAGATATGAATAATGTTCGAATTGAAAGGCAAAACAATGTAATCAATGTATTAGGATTTAATAAAAATGATAAAGATATAGTAACAAAGAAGCACGTTGATTTTGTAGAATTTCTGAAAGAGATAATGAAAACACCATCGTCTAAAGAATCAAAACTAAAGCATTTACTTAATAAAAGCATATTTTCTTGCCCATGCCTTACTATACAAAAATTATTAAAGAATATACTGAAAGGGCATAACTCTCAATCAATAAAATCAGAATTATACAATCTATTCCAAAATAAAGAGTTTAGAAGTAATATAAATTGTAAGTGTGGAGATGATCAAGTAATTTATGATTTACAAGAAAAGTATAACAAATTACGAATATTAGAAGGTGAAAAATCTAATTTAATAAATGAAGCAATGGAAGATCCATATATTCAAGAATTATTGAATAGAGAACAGTATATATTAACAATTGAGAGTAATTTAAAGCTATTTAATGGTAATCCGAATGATATAAGAGATGTTTATAAATGTATAATATGTACACTATCTATTTGAATAGATCATTTAATAAAAAATCAATTTTCTCATTTATTCTCTGGTGAGCCAATTAAACTTAATACTAATTGTATTTAAATTATTGTCTTAAATATAACAATACAAAAAACAAAGCAATAAATTAGTTACAAAGCATATTTCTTTTTTGTGGCATCATATCCATCAACTAATCGTTTCTGTTTCTCACATTGGCCTAAAACCCATTCATATTCACCATTAATCATATCCATATAACCAGTCTGTAACCACTTGAACTTCATTGTAAATTGTGGACCTAATTCTTGTAAACGAGCTTTCTTTTGATTTTCAAATATATATCTATGATGTCTTACAAATATAAAATCTCTTTGATTATGAAATGTAACTACTCTTCTTCCTTCAAACTCAGGATTATGTGGAAATAAAGATCCTAAGAATCTGCTAAGTCTATCACCTAATCTAGTGACGAAATTAGTGCAAATTATTTCAGGCAAATGTTCTGTAGGGTTTCCATGATTGGGTATTTTGCTTGGATCTTTAAAACTGGTAATTCGGAAAAATGCAGTTGGTCCTACACCAATATGTGATATAATCATTCCATCAAGCTTTTTATTTGTCTCATGAACTACTATTAGATGTGTAAAGTCTTCTTCCATTGCATACTTTGAAATTTCTTGAAGAGTATAGTTTCTTCTTCTGTAGTAATATGAATTTGGAATCATGAGCATAAGTTCATTTATAAAAAGATGTAGAATTCTGGATGGTCTTGGTCTTGTTGTGATTATTATTTTTGGTGTTTTAGTTCCATTAAAATATTCTGAAAATTCATCATCAGCATGATCAGCAATAATTTCTTCATCATCTACAACAACATCTGTTTCATCTTTTACTCTCATTGATTCTATTGTTTTAGGTTTCTATAGAATTCTATAGATATGATTATCATACTTGTACTGGTGGAGCATCTGGTCCTAATTCTTCTCTTTCTCTCTTTCTTTTCACTTTTGCTTCTTTCTTTTGTTTATTTTTTTCTCTTTTCACCTTGTTCCATATCTCTTGTCTTTTTTTCTTGTTTAATATATCGTTTAAACTGATTCTTTCACTCATTATTGAAAGAAATGTAAAAAAAGCTTGACTTAATCAAATAAAGTTAGTGAGTAACGACTATATTTTTCATTTTTTGTTTTGTGTAAACTATTTTTATAGAAGATGAGTTTTTTCGGTTTTCATAAAAAGGAACAGCCTGTACCTGAAGTTAAAGAAGAACCTAAACCTTTTGACCAAGAAGCCTACAACAAAAGAATCAGTGATATGGACACTAGATGTAAAGATTTAGAGATGCAAATAAATCAAGCTAATACAAGGCTTCAACAATTATCAGAAGAATATTTAGCAGCTCCAACACCTTTTATGAAGAAAATGAAGAAAGACGAAGCAGCTCGTGTATTTTATTACATTAATTTTATTCAACTTAGGTGTATCAAAATAAAAAAATGCTTGAAAATTCTTATAATACAATGTTTAGACAATACAACAGTTTAGTAAGGATTAATCAAAATGTGAATATCGTAGAAACTCATATAGCTAGTGCTGAAGCTATGAAAAATGCTGTTGAAGCTATGAAAGATAAAACAAAAGTATTGTTATATTTTTTCATTAAATAGACATTAAATGTAAAAAGTTTAGCAGATTTGGCTGATCAATATGATGATTTACAAGATGAGGTTGATGATTTGGATGATATGATGGGTGATATGAATGAAGGATTAGATTATGAAGATGACTTGGCTTTTGAAAGTGAGTTCAATCAAATAATGAATATTCCAACTGGGCAACCACTTCAACAACCACCAATTCAACAGCAATATCAACCTCAAATTCAGCCACCTTCCCAATTTCCTTAATTTTTGTTATTTGTAGCTATTTTTATATATATTAATTTTATTTTATTGATATTATTTTTGTTAATACCTTATAGTTATGTAAATATAAAAAATCAAACATTCAAGCTTAAAAAATATATTCGTTTCATATTCATAATAGATTTTAATAATGGACAAAATAAAGGCTAAGCGGAAATTAAGACAGGAAAAACAAAAAGAAAAAAAGTATATTCTGCATAATTGATTTGTTTAGAAAGAAATTAAAGAGTGAAGGCAGATATGAACCAAAGAACAATATCAAAAGAAGTTATATACATCCCAATAAAACGTATTTTCATATATTTTATATATCTAGCTGAAATAAAAGAGGAAAAAGTAGAAGACAATAAAAATGAAAATACTAAAAGTGAATCTGTTGATATAATCCTTCCACATGTATTAAAAAGTCTTTTATCTACAATTTTATTTTTATATTTACTAGAATGAATTCTACAGAGATATAGTCTTGAAATTAAGAGATGATAAAAATTCGAATGAAAAAGAATGATTTTGTAGTTTATTTTTATTCTTATGTAACAACACTAATATTAGATTATATAAATGAAAATAAAGTATTCCAACAGAATATGTATTTCTTATTATGTTTTTATTCATTGAATAGAAAATGGAATGGTATAATGAAATAGAAAAATGGATTAGTCATATGAATAAATTAGTTGAATCAAAGCAATTTCCAGAAGAAAGATTAAAGAAATTGTATGTAATAATAACATATATGTTAGAAGGAAAGTATGTAAAAGCTGAACAGAAATATTTGGATTTAAATGTAGGAATAAGTTATGAAGGAACTACTTCTGAGTCAATTATTATTAATGATAAGAGATCCGATGGATTGAAGTTGCTGCCTGCAGATGATATTCGTAATATGATGTTTGTATGATAGATTATTGTAATATACATTTTCATAGAGTATTAAAAGAATAATGACATTTTGGAAAGCAATAATATTTCCAGAATTTGGTTAATTTGCTTTAATATTTATTATAAAGTGTATAATTTTTGAAAATATTGTAATTGAGAGATTTTGTTGTTAAAAAATATATTTATTGTGTTCAATTGCATTAGTATTGTTGTTTAACCCGATATTGTGCTTATATTGATTTTATTTATAAAGATATATGGTTTTATTTAAATTTAATTTGATCAAACATACAGCTTGATCTTTTAGTTTTTTTCATTTCTTTTTTTGAAGCATGTATGTATCTATTTGCTTTATAAATTCAACCAACAATATATTTATATGTAATAGAAAGAATAAAGAAGATGGCAGACGATACAGCAGTTAATGATATGGAAGTTACTCAAGACGAAAATGAGGCTGGTGAAACTAGCAGTATAATGCATATTTCTATATTTTAAAACAGAAAAGGGAAGAGGATTCACTTCAAATTTGATTAATGAAAGAAATAAAAGATATGAAGGAAAGAGTGGTGTTTTTGATATGTTAGATGATAAAGGTTCAGGTCCAGCTAGATATATCTTTTTAAATAGATTATTTGTTTAATTGTCTTTAACTTTTTTTTAGCTGTAGAAGGATATATTCTAATTGTTACAGGAGTTCATGAAGAAGCTCAAGAAGAGGATATAATTGATACATTTTCTGAATATGGAGATATAAAGAATATATCGTGTAATTTAGATCGAAGATCTGGATATATGAAAGATTATTGTCTAGTGGAATATGAACGTAAAAATGAAGCAGAAAAAGCTATAGAAGAAATGAATGACCAAGAATTGTTAGGTAAGAAAATTAAAGTGACATGGGCATTTAAAAAGCCTAGAAATTAGAATAATAATAATTATTATTATATATTGTTGTAAAGATCAATAAAATAAAAATAAAAATATCAATTTTTCAATAATATTATAATCTCTCTTTTAATGATTGTAGTATATTCTAAGATTCTTGTCCATTGAAGTAGTAGCAAAATATTTACAATCATTTCCAAATGAAAGTCCCGTAATTGGTTGTGTATTGTCATCAAATGTCTTTACAATTTGACATAATTCCTCCTTCTTACTACTATTCATTTTAAATAATCTCACATCTTTTCCACCAACCAATAGATATTCTCCACTACGATCATACTTTACAGCTGTTACTTCACCTTCTCCACTAAGTGTTTTAATTACTTGACATTTTCTTAAATCCCATATCTTCACAGTTTCATCAAGTGATCCTGTAACCATATGATAGCCATTTTCACTAAATGTAATTCCTGTTATATCTTTACTATGACCTTCAAATGTGAGTGCTTTCTCTGCTTTTCGTATATCAAATATAGATGCTTTGCCTGTAGTATAACCAAATGCTAATAATACACCATCTGGATGAAACATAGGTGAAGTATAAGTAGAGTAGATTAAATCTTCTTCATTATGTTTATCATTATTATCGAATTTATGAATACACTTTACATTTTCAATGTCATTAAAGCACCAAGTATTATCTTTAGAATTACTAACGAAATATCTTTGTAATGGATGGATTGTTAAACCATATACTTCATCAGTATGACATGCTAATATATTGCTTTTATAAGTCTTTGCATTGTTAGTTGGAGTCCAAATTCTAATCATTTTATCAGCTGAAGATGATAATATTATATTATTCAATGCAAATAATACACTGGTTATTTGTTTAGAATGTCCTTTCAAGGTTGCTATTACTTTACCTTCATTTCTATTGAATAGTTTTATTTCGTGATCAATTCCTCCTGTTAAGATTTCATTATCATTATTTGGATTAATATCTATACAGGTTATTCCTACTTTATTGGATTTGTGTATTGCATAACTATCTTTACAGATAAATTCCTTTAAACTGTCAATTGGTTCTAAGGATTCTGGTATTTGTCTATTCTTTCTTGTTTTGTATAATTCTTTTGATAAATCATCAACTTCTTGTTTGATTTTTGATCCAATTGCACATTCAGGTTCTGCAGCACCTTCTTCTTCTTCTTCCATATTATTATTGTTATTAGTTGATGATATACCACCTGTTGCATGTAAATTAGCTAATTCTTGTCTGGCTTCATCTCTCTCTTTTATTAGACGAGCTATTACACGACAAGCAGCATCATATTGATAAAGTGCCTGAGATAATTCTTGACGGACATTGTCTAAATGTTTCTTTAATGTGAATGATTCCATCATTAAAGCATCCCATTCATTTTGAAATGCTTTTAACATACCAGGAATTGATCCTTCAGGGGTAGTTCTTGGATTTACTGCTTTATTTACTATAATCAATAAAAACAAAAGAAATACATTGAACTGGAATTAAATCTTCTTTTGTTAATGGTTCTCCTGTAATTGGACATTTATTTTCTGCTTCAATATGTCTATATAAAATAAACAATAAAAATGTAGGTAATACTTTTCTATCAAGCTTCTTTCAAATAGATAGCCTGATTTAGCTGATATAACTGGATTAACTGGTATTTGACCGGAGACTATACAACAATAAGAATATGTAAAATGAAAGTTATTGAGAATTTAAAAAACTTTAAATGCAAGAAGAAGATAAGAAATAGTTGTAATTATATACTTGCACAAAACATCTTCCTGGTTTAAAAGAAATGACAAAAAATGTGAAAAATGATTTGACTTGATCTGAGGCTTGATTGTTCAAACAATAATCAAGCCAATTAATTTAAACTTCAAATAAAACAATGAAAATACTAGATAAATGTATATATTATTCGATCTGTAAATCAGTAATGAAATTTAATTTTAATTTATAGGAAGCTATATCCTTTTTAGAAAGGTCATTATCTATTCTCAAATTATAGAAAGAAATATATATACTTTTAATATACAAAGAGTGAAGTCGAGTTAGTTGAGACATATTCTCTACTATCAACTTCGCACCTTTCACACCAATATGATTATTGTTTAAATTAAGTAATTGAATCTCAGGCAAAGAATTCAATCCTTCTAAAATATACTTCATACTATCATTAGTTAAATTATTATTACACAAAATCAACTGACTGATTAAAGGTGTATTTACAAACTCAGTTGATATACATTTCACACATTTACTGTCTATTTCATTATTAGATAAATCTAAATAACGTAGATTTGGGATTGTAACTAAGTTAGAAGCTAGTATTTGAATTTCATCCACTTTCATTTTGATATTTGAAAAAGTGATTGATTGTAATTTTGGAAGTGAAATGAAACTGTTACAAATGAAAGTTAACATTTGAGTTGTATAGTTTTGATCTAATAAAAAAATAAAACAGTAGATGTTTATACTTGAATAATTCACACTTTCTATATTCTTCAATAAAGGTAATTTATCTGTTATATACTTTATTTCATCCACTCTCAATGTACAATTAGAAAAATTGAGTGAATGATCATTCTTTATACTGTTGAAATACTTTTCATGTGTTTCATTTGAGAAATGTATTTCTGATTTTAAGGAAGGTTTTGTTGTTGGAAATTCCATTATAATATTCAATAGCAAGAATAATAGATGTTCAGAATGAAAGTTGTTATACTCAGAAACTAGATTACTTCTTTTTATAAATTCTATTTATAATATAATAATATATGATTATAATTAAATATACCATCAACATCTATTTCTCTAAATGATGTAACAATTTGTTTTATGTAATTCACATTAATACAAACCAAATATAAGAAGATTCTTGTGAATTTTGGATCTGTAGAATTCAACAATATATTCTCTACATCTTTTATTTCTAACTTCTTTATTTCATTTACTATTCAAAAAAATATCACAATGAAGAATATACTATCAAATTGATAATAATGTGTGGATGTATAATACTTCAATAACACAGAATACATAAACGAATTTAAATGTGAACATAAGTTGAATAACACATATAAATTTGGTATTTTATCAATCTGTTTCTTCAAATATTTAATTCCTTCTGGATATACATCATCATAACAGAAGAACAGATTCTGTAGATTTGGTAATAAATCAATATTCTTACATATATACTTTACACCTTTTTTACCAATACAAACACCACTTAAATCAATAGCATATTCACTTCTAATGCTGAAGAATATTTTCTGTTGAATTTCATTTTCATTAAAGTCAATTTGAGTATGTATAAATTCAAATGCAATTGGATAATCTAAACACAAATTCACTAATAAGAAGAACAATTTATCATTATTCTCATTATTGTATAATTTGATGATAATTCCTAGTAAATCTGATAGTTTTATTGTAATAAATGAATCAATAATTGACTGCAATTCTCTAATGTTTACACACATTAAATATAGATAAATTTTGATTAATCGATCATCTGTGGAATATAAAAAAACTTTCTCACAATCTGTTATTTCTAATTTCTTTATTTCCCTCTCATTATATTCACATGAATCTGAGTAGTAATACTTTATTAATATCTTGTAAATATCTGTTGAAAGATTTGAACATAATTTGAATTTACTGTGGATATTTGGCAGTTTCTTTATATTCTTCGATAAATACTTTATACTATCTTCATTTATATCCTCTTCTATCAACATTATTAAACATAATTCATATATATATATATATACCATTGAGATACAAATTCTCTAATTTTGGAATAAAATTTAAATGATCACAAATAAAATGAATTCCTTCAATTCCAACTTTCACATTTCTATAATCCAAAGTATAATTCTCTCTTACACCTTTCATTATCATCTTATGTAAATCATTCTTAAACTCTAATAAACACATTATATAACCGAAATAATCATAATATTCCATGGATATGTTGAGGAATAAAGATAATAATTCTTCTAAATCATGTGAATTATAAACAGTTGCTAATTGATTTAATACACCTAATAGAAAGAATATAACTAAAAATATATGATACTTTCAATCGGAAGTGTATTAAAACTATCAAATATTTCTTTAATATCAACAATATGAACACATAACACATAGTAATATATTCTTGTGAAATTCTCATCTGTACAATTTAAAAATACATTTTCAACATCTTCTACAGGTAATTCAAGTATTTCTTTAGTCTCATATTTGAAGAAATTGTCAGAATAGTAGTACTTTAATAATATTTCAACTTGTTTAGTATGTGCGTATTTAGCTATTTTGTATAAATGATATAAGTTTGGAATATGTTCTATATTCAATCTGAGTGATTTATAGCCATGATGACCAAATGTATTATCTAATCAATATAATAATGAAATAAAAACATATAAATATATAAATACGAAACAAATCCAAATACTGCAATTGTGTTAATGGATATAGATTATCACATAATATCTCTATTCCACTTGATCCAATCTCATTTGATTGTAAATATAATGTCTTTAAGCGAGGAATTAATTCAAATGAATTTGATAAATATTTTATACCTTCTGATTCTATTTTATTGTCATTCAAATTCAAATGAAGTAGATTTGGTATATTTGATAAACTTTTACTAAATAGCTTCATATCTCCTTTTACTATTTCATTTCCACAAAGATTCAGTGTTTGTAATGAAAACACTGATGATAAATTGGCTGATAAGTATTCAATACCAAAACTACCTATTTTACATCCTGTCAAATCTATTTCTATTATATTCGGTTCTAGCTGCAAATTACATAATAATTGATGAATTCCATAATCACTTAGATTATTATCTATAATATAATGATATTATAAGTTATATATACTTATAAATCTCAATATTGTGATATTGTACATCAAATGGAATATACTCAACAATTGATTTATTGATTTCTCATTCCAATTTACTTCCCAAAATGAAAATCCTTTGAATGGTTTAACTACTTCCATATGTTTACGAAATAAAGTCAATAACTTCAATATATCAGTATGATCGATATTATTTATTGTCTTATAATCACTATTAAAATCACAAATAACAGTATCTATTAAATGAAACGAATATATATTATACTATAAAATGATAAAACATCAACATGTTTTACTAATTCCAATGTATCAATGAAATCTTCATTCTGTAGTTTTATGGAAGAGAATCTAAACTCTGGTAATGGAGGTAATAATGGTAAAGATGATGAAACAGTATTTCTGTCATAAGTTTCACCTAAACAAAGATTAATTGATTGAATATATATATTTATATATACTTGTAATTGTGAATGAATCATTTGGTATTATTCCATTGAATAAATACATATATGTATGATTATTTTGTATAATGTTATATAACTGATTATATAAATCTGGATTGTAATAGTATAGAGACAATAATAAGCTAAATAGTTTTGAGTTGTTTAGAATGTTGTTGGAAATATTCGAATAATTCATTCTCTAGAGATTTGTTGGAGTATAAATAGTCGATTACTAGATAATTATATCTAACATTACATAAACTATTTACAACTTTTTCTTTTAATTCATTTGGAAAATTTGATACTATTTCATAATAAATAACCATAATATATATATACATTTAATTTTCAATATTTAATGACAATAATACAAATGTAGTAATATCAACCACTTTCTGATCAGCTGATGAATATAACCATTGAATATATGAACTAATATTATATTTCTGTAGTTCTTTCATATCTTCGGGTTGTAATATTAATATTTCATCATTTTTATAATAATATTTCAGCAAAACTGCATTTAATCCTTCATCAGATGTTAAAACTAAATAAAAACATATATCAATAGATTTCTTATACATAATGTGTTTTGCTCTAGAGTAGAAGATATAATATCATTTTTTGTCACTAACTTAAGTGCCTCAGAATCAATTAACTCTTCAGTTTTTACTTTTGACCAATCAATTTGCTTTAAATATTCTGTATAAAATTCTTCCAATTGTGTTATATGCATTTCCCTTTCTATATGAGCATATGCATAATTGAAGTAATATAATAATTGATTCAAGAAAAATGTTTCATTTGTTACACTATCATGAGCTACACTTACCATTGTCTTCAATTCTTCAAGATTATAGTTAATTATGTTTGTCGAATTTAATACTTCTGTTATATTAGTTTGGATAAATTTGTCTATTGCTAAATGAAGATCTTTAACCATAGGACAAGACAAATATTCTTTATAATCAAGATATTGGTTGAAAGTAGCTAACGTAAGATTATCTTTCATATATCTATCATTATAGCAAGACATAATTATACTTTTGAATATCATGACATAATTCTTTGTCATTCAGTGCAATTGAGGTAATTAATGCATCCATCATATTATCTGGATTTATATCTGCATTACCATATCCATAATATCTAAACATTACATTTATTCCATTCACAGTCACAATATCAGGTAATTCAATTGCTAAACCTGCTAATGGATCATTAATAAGTCTATCAAGTATTGCATTTTGTGCTGATAAGATTGATTTAACACCTTGAACTCTTGTTCCCTTCACTATAAAAATAACGTCTCCTTTTCCTTTATTAACAAGATCAATTATAATTCTACATATAGAAATATCACATTATACCCTTGAGATGGTATTTTCTTTGATAGCTTCATTGGCATCATTAGATCTTTTATTTTATAAAAATATATTCGTTTCATATGTATAACTGAATTGTCTTTATTTCAATTTTATTATCTTTTAAAGAAAAAATTTCTTAACAAATCAAAAAAAAACATAAATAAATACTACAATTAATTTATTTACCAATATATCTCACCTTCTCTTTCTTCATCTTGGATATAACACTTGTATTTCCTTGTGCAACACTTAATCTTGTCAATGTGGCATCAATTACTCTAACAGATTCATATAAAGTGGTTAATTGCTCTGTTAATTCAGAAAAAGTTGATATTTGTTCTCTAAGCGTTGATTTTATCTTATTCACATCATCCAATAATCTTTCATTGATAGGATTTTCATCTTGTGGACTTATCTCTTTATCATTCGATTTCTATAATAAATATATAGAATGAATATACTTTATTCTTTCTCTTTGTTTCATTTGTTCTTCTATACAATCCATTTGGTGTCCAGTATACCAAACCATCTCTTCCTTCCATCAAATCACCCCAATAAGCTTCATCAGATAAATCATAAATCACACATCTTCTTTTTAAACCATGTTTATTCTTTTTATCAGTCTGATGGTCTAAATAACTATCAGCCATATACTCCGCCATTAAAATATGCCAATTTACGTATGACTGATCACGAATGATGGGATATACACTAGAAACAATAGCAATAAACAAATTCACCAAAATTAATGCCAATATCACATACACTACGAAATAAACAGTAAATAAAAACCTTCTATCTAAATTGAATAAAACAGAAAATCCATGATTAAATGCTGAGCAAAATAAATGAAAGAAGGTTGGAAGTATTTGATAGAACTGTATAATCTCTGGACCATATCCAATAATATAAGAAAATGTTAAAATCATCATTAAAAAGAAGAATACACAAATATATAACAGAACATCAATATCAACTACAGTTCTTAATACAGCTAAAATCATTGGTCCCCATCCAGGAATTAAACGCAAAAACTTTATAAATCTCATACCTAATAAGAAGCAGATAAAAGAGATGAAATCTAATTCATATTTCATCAGTGCAATTAATGATGAAAAATCTGTGAAATCAGTTGATAGAACATCTACTGTGTGATTTTTATACTATTTAAATGCATAATATATAACATATACAATAGCATTAGTGATCATATCTAATATAGCAAGTGTTACTAAACAGAATATGATAATCCAATCATAAATCATCCAGAAATCTTTAAATTGATCACCTAAACCTTTACTTTGAATTATATATCTTACTTTGAAAAACATTTCAAATATAATTTCTACTATAACAATTAACTCAAAAATTAACTATATAAAAATATATATATATTAACCTATACAGATGGAGGAAATCTATTATCTGAGAAAATAACAGTCTTTACTGTATGTTTTGGTATTACTTCACCTGTCTGTAATCTTTCAACAATCAATTCTATTTGACAAATACGTTCTGTAGCTGGATTGAATGTATGAAAATGATAATTAATCGATTGTGTATAATTATTGGATAAAGCAGTTAATAAATGTGATTGATATTCTTTTTTTGCTTCATCTAAATCAAATAATCCCAAATTCTTCTTAAAAACTGTATTAACATCACCAGTTAAACAGATATTAGTAATTCCAGCAAGTTTTACCCTGTCAAAACTTTCACATTCTAATGTTTCATATGCTTTTTCTTCTATATATAAAGCACCAAATACATAACTATCAGCATGATAAGTAGCTGGTTTATCTATTTATATATTAATAATATGTAAAATATAAAATATTATATTTATATATATATATACTATGATCAAACATCCCTGTAATTTTCGAATCTAAGAAATATGTTACTGTCCATTCTTCAAACTCTGCAAATGATTTGATTGATGTAAAACCATAATTATCCAAATCAGAATTTACTTGATATTGATACATAGTTTCTTTTTCTGAATGATAATCTAAAAATGCTGGTGTAAAAGCTAAAAACACCAAATAAGCAATAATAAATGTAACAACTTCAATAGAAAATTGTCTTAAACCAAATGCCATTTTGTGTTTTGTAACTTCAGGAGATGTTGACAGTAATTCAACCACTTGTGCATTTCTTAATTTAGAGGAAATTGGTTCATCTGGTTGCCTGTTCTTCAAATCTTTTGATACAACATTTGTCCATTTGTCTTTTAAATGAATATCTGCATAATAGCACTCCACTTTTTTCTGAGATTCATATTGAACAATCTTCTTCTTCTTCTTTGGTTTCTGTGTATTTTTCTTTCTCCAAAATTGCCACCATTTAACTTCAGACTGTTTTTGTTTTTTCTCTTCTTCAATATCTTCCACTTTTGGTAAATTATATCCTGACACAATACTTCGTTTTATTAATGACAATGCATTTGGACCACCACTTAATGTTTGTGATTGTTGTATTTGAGATCCTTTTAAAATGGATGGTGTATTTGAAAATGCAATACTTTGTCCTGGCTGTTTTAGTATTGAAGAAATACCAACATTATTATTATTTTGTTTTATTGATTTACTCTTTGATTCCTTGTTCTTTGGATTATTATTATTATTATTATTATCTCTATTTTCATTGTTATTCTCTTCACTTTCTCCATTATCTTCAGTTTTTTTCTTTTCGTTTTCATTTATTGCTGCTGCAATTTCTTTCAATAATGCTCTTCCATATGGTGTAATTTGAGTTCCATCTTCTTTCATTGGATTTACTCCATGATCTAATAACACTTTAATAACATCAATATGACCAGCTTTTACAGCTAAACTTAATGGACTAAATTCATTTATATTATACCTATTAACCAATGAAGTATTACTTTTACCTTTATCTTCATTCTCTTCATCATTTCTTTTCTTACTACCTTTACCTCCATCAGGTGTAGTTCCTCTTGTGACTATTGAATTAGCATTTGGACTTTTATCATGCATAAATGGAGTTTTTATTATACTTAAATATCTCAAAGATGACTGATTAGTACCTGTTGTATTTCCATTTGTATTAGTGTTTGTATTGGTATTGGTATTGGTATTAGTGGTAGAAGAAGGTGTAATCGTCGCTGTTAATGGCGTTTTTGTACTTTTCATTTGTTCATGCATATTTCTAATCACCATTCTTGAGTTTAACGTTGATTTCTTATTATTGACAGGTGTTTCTGGTGATAATAAATCATCTACATTTGTTGATTTAACTGATGCTCTATCATCAACACTTCTACTTTCAATTAATTTGGTATTAATATTTGGTAATACTTCATCTTCAGTATGATATAAACTATCAATATCCATATGTTTATCACTTAATAACAGTGCTAAGATTTGTGCATGACCATTTGCACAGGCATGATGTATTGCTGTAAAACCTCTTTTATCTTCCACTTCAATTTTTGCTCCATTTCTTAACAACAATTCACAGATTTTGAAATTTCCTAAGAATGAAGCTAACATCAATGGAGTTGTTCCATTATTATCTGTTAATTCAATTTGTGCTTTGTTCTTTATCAACAATTCACAGATTGCTATAAAGCCTCTTTTTATAGAAATATATAACGGAAATTGTCCAAAACTATCTTGTGTATCAATGTTGGCTATAATACTATCTTCAGATAATATCAATTTAGGAATAATATCAATTTGATCATTTCTACAAGCTCTTAACAAATACAAATTAAACAATTCAATCTTATTTCTTTCAGTTTGATCAACATTCTCTTTCAACGTTTCAATATCATTTACATCAACGTAATTATCATTTAAAGCTTCTACTCCTTCTTTTTTCTTTATTGTATATCCTAATTTCAAAATGCCTCTAATCATTTCCAATGCATTTACTTGACACATTTCTTTTTCAGATTGTGTTAAATATTCGTATGGTACTAATTCTGAACTGACTTTCTCATTATTAGCAGCTGCTGGATCTGGTGAATACTTCCATCCTGCTTTTATCTTCTCTTGTGACCATTCTTCATGTGTATTCTTAGATAATAAGTGAACCAACGGGATTTGTTCCATTGAAACTTCTATATTTGATGTATCTAAAGGTTCTGGAACATATCTTCTTGTTCTATATAACCAAATAATAAATAAAATAACTATACGCTTTCTTTATATTATGTTCATTCATATAATTCTTAGCAATATTATCAGAAACACATTCTATATCATATCCTAAATATTCAATCAATTTCACACTATGTTTAGCAGCATCAATATCCCATTTCTGATCTTCAGCTGACAAATCACACCAAGCCTTTATCATTGGATGTATTTTCTTGTTATTATCTCTCTTTGGACCATATTTCCATCCATTTTCTATCTTTTCAGCACACCATACTTCATGACTATTTTGTGATAAACATTGTATTAATGTATTTAAATATATATTATCTGGAATCGAAGATGTATCAATTGGATTTGGAACATATTTATAACCTTCAGATTCTCTTTTATCTACACCAAGCAAAGCTTGACATGTATTCTTTTGACAAGCACAATAAGTGTCTTGAACTAATCCAACATAAGAAGTTTTATGATTACCATGACATCTTGTTTTACAGATTAAACAGATATTTGTATCACACTCATCACAGTGATATATATGCTGAGTTATTGGATTAGTAAATGTAGCAAATGAGAAATGTACAACTGTGTGTGTCTAAATAAAACAATAGTAATATTTATTAAATATAATAATAATAATAATATATACATTTCATTCTTTTTGTTAATTTCAACAACAAATCATCAATCACAATCTTATTTTCATCAAACCTCAGCAAGCCTTCTACTACATCCACATCACCACTTAATAGTGTATAATTCAATATTTTATTAACAGGAACACCAGTACATCTAGTAACATGTGAACCACCTAATATCAAGGCAGAAATACAATCGAAATTATCTCTCAAAATCTATTAAGAATAAAATAAAATAAAAAAACATAATATATACAGCATAATCTAATTCACTATATCCAGTCTCTTCATTAATTCTATTACATAGCAAAGGCTCTTGCCAAATATCATAAGTGGTATCTTGTAAACAATAAATAGAATCACATCGATCATTCCATGTGATAATATCTAAAAATGAATATCCTTGTTTCAAGATCTTATTAATTGGCATTGATTGTAAAACTTCAAAATTTGTAGAACCATTGACTTCAGATAATAATCCAGTTTTACCTAACAAAAACATCGGACTCCATCCTAATTTATCTTCAGCATTCATTAATTCTATTTTACCTTCTAAACTACTCACTTTATTAAATAACATCCTCATTAATTCCAAAGAAACATTCTCATGATTGTCACTAGTATTTGTACATTTTAAACACATAAACAAAGGTGTAGTTTGATAAAATGATTCAACTAAAGGATCTGCACCTTTCTCTAATAGCAATTCAACCACTTCCATATTACCTAACTCACAACTAATCATTAAAGGAGTATAGCCATCTACTAAAGATGAAATATTTACATCAATATTACCTATTATCAATAATTGTTTTATTACATTAATATCATTCATTCTACAAGCAATATGTAGTGGTGTTTCTCCATTACGATCTACTCCATTTGGTTCAATATCACATTCTATTAAATACTTCAATACGAAATCTCTTTTCGCTTTTATAGCACAATGATAAGGTGTTTCATTAAGAGGAGGAACATGTCCACTTAGATATTGACATTGATTTAGTAATTTAGTGACAATTGCATCAGATTCATTATAAATGGCATGGCACAAATCCAATGTTTCAGGTGCTATTAAATATAAAATAAGAAAAATATAAATATATACGCAATTCTTTAAAGCAAACTATATAACTCAAAATACTCTGATCATTTAAAGTTCCTTCACTTCCTCCTAACACAATTTGATCACCAGATCTTACAACATCACTCTTTTCATACACATTAAAACATATATTTGTAGTATCAGTATAAACAGCGTAGGAAGTACGAGTAAATTTATTACTATTTAACCATTTCACTTCGAAATTAGTAGCAGGCCAAAGGATATACAATCTACACCTAATTCTTATTGTTAATGACATAAAATCTGAAGACGTGTTCGTTCTATCAACATGATGACCTTTTATATAAGGACAGCCTCTTAATTCATCACTTATTCGTGTTATTTTCTGTTTTCTATCTGTCCAAGGCTTTTCACCAACATCTAATGGTTCATTATTGATTTCATATTGTCCACTTCCTTTACAAGATATTTCACAGATTGAATCTTCTATTACTAATGAAGAATTCATTTCTTTTTCATATATTTGAAGTAATTCTAAACCTGTTGATAAAACTGTCCTTACTTTTTCATATTCTAATTTTTTATAAACTTCTTTCATATCCTCTTGATTAAATCCTTTACATGCATCTGTTATACAAAATATCTTTGCTGATGGTGCATATATGCCACAATCTAATATATTAAACTGAATACCATATTCAACAGCTAATCCACAGAAATACACTTCTTTTATTGATTTTTGTGTGAATAATTCCGATAGAAGACCTTGTTCATTCTTTTTATATTCTCTAAAACCAGAATCTATTATTCATATGTTAATTGATATATACAATTATCGATTGTTGGATCAGTTCCACATCTAACTATTATATCAGAACCTCTTACAAGAAGATCGGGATGTAACTCAGCTCCATGTGTTCCTGCTACACAAAAATCAGTCCAGAGAAGCTGAGAACCAATTATAGGAACATGACTAATTTTACCTTTAGCATAACCCTAAAATATTATGTTATACAATTTTATTAATAAATATACTGGATTGTTTGAACAAAAAGAACTATTATTAATAATAAAGAGAAAAATATACCAATGATTCAGAGGATGCCACAGCTTGTAATATTACTGTGTAATCAAAATCTTTACGCCTTAATTTATTAATCACAGGGATAATATCAACAGCATTTTCAATAGGAACGGCTCCGCCTTCAAAGTAATCGTTCTAATGTAAAGATATGTATTAGTTATGTTATACTTGAACATCTACAATAACCAAAGCCCTTACTATATGTTCTTTTGACATTTAAAACGAAAACTTGTCAAAAGCATGTAATTTACTTAAATTGTGTAACTGTTATTTTTCACAATCAAAAAACAGTAATCAATCATATATGTAGTGTATTAAAGCATTTCATTTATTTATTTGTAGAGAAATTCAAGTTCTAATACGTATTTGATCTTGATTTGCTTTGTATTATATACAATCCACTCGTTGTATAGTAATGATGAATCACGGATGTTGGTCTCAATTGCTGGTTTTAAAGCTGGGAATGTAGCACCATTAATCTCAGCTTCAGTTGAGAAATCAGGACAATATCTACCAATACCTTCTGTACATTGACAACCAGGTGGTAATTTTGTAACAAATTCAGAATGTTTTAGTAAATAAGGTTTTCCGAGTGATACATCACACAAGAACATTATTCCATTGTTGTTGTTATATTGAGCATAACAATAGTTGGCACTTTTACTAACCATATCAGCGAAGTACACACCTTTACCGAACATATATCCAGTCACTGGAGCTTCTGGTGGTGCAATTCTTAATCCTTGAGATAAAATACCAGCTACATTAGATAAACGAGTGCCATGCCATAATAACTTATGATTACCATATTCAGCTTCAAATGGACCATCTTCATCATATCTTTTAACTCTAAACAAATTCTTCAAATTCAATGTGTAATTATTATGTGTCTTTCCATGTGTATTTTTGATGTATTTCGTTATTAAATCATAATCTACTTCATCTTTATTCACTACTTCCATGTCAATATGTAATGAGTTGAAATGTTCGTCAATTGGACTGAGCATTTCAGTACTACCACTTCCACCAGTCATATTATTCACTAAAGATGCTGTTGTTGATAAATCCATCAAAGTATCACACAATTTAATTTTCTCATTTAACAAATCCATTGTATTTATAAGAGTTGGTTCGGATTTACCAAAATCATGAGGAATAATGTTATAAAACGCATTACAGCAATCAATAATCTTCGAATCTCTAAATGCTTTTTTCATACCTTTTTTACTTCTTGAACCAACTGCTAATTCCTTTGTATTTAATACTTCTTGCAGTTCATTCAATACACTATATGCTTTAGATATTTGATTCTTTGATATTTTACCTAAAGGCATCTTACTAATATCAATCTTTAATTCAACTAATGTGTTTGTCAACATCTTTATATCAAATATCATTTCTATAAAATGTTGTATTTCTTTACGGTAATTTAGGATTGAATTTCAGGATGTTCTATTTTCATATCTTTTACATCAGAATAATCAATATCTAATGGGAAGAATAAACCAGGTTTCTTAACCAATGATTTATGAGTTGGATCCCATTCATTTCCAGTCTTTTCTCTGAATAAATCTTTGAATATTTTAATTATATCACTCTTTGAACTAGACACATCAAATTTATCTCCACCATTTTTTGTACCAACTCTTCCCCATTTTCTATATAAACGATAAGTACTACTATTATTTGGTACAATAGATTTGTATTTTGTAATATCCATTTAAACCCTTTGCTATATCACTCATTATCATCGTTTCACTATACACTTTATTACCTTCATTGTAATATTGTTGCTGTTTCTGCAGAATAGCCACTGTCTTCATCAATTGCTGCTGATCCACTTAATTTTCAATGATGCTAAAGAATCAGAAGATGAAGCTGATGATGATGATGTTTTCAACTTCTTTAATGGAGTTTTTTCTTTCTTTTCTGCTTCAAAATACAGTAAATATGGTTGAGGATCAATGAATTCATTTTTCTTTTCGCATTCTTCTATATATTCACTATCAAGAATAGGAATATGTAAATCTAAATATTCTTGAATTAATTGGATTTCATCATTAGATGGATTCATATTACTCAACATATACTGAGCATTTGCTATTTTAGTTTTTGTTACTACACTTCCACCTAAATTTGTAATCTATTTTATAATATTAATAATATATTTAATATACAATCTTCTTCAAGTTATTTGGCATTGTTTTACCAATATAATGAAATGCAGCACATTTCACACTTCTCAATTCATTTGGTAAAACAATTGGGAATAATCTAATCTCATGTTTATATTTCTTAGCTTTATATTTCTTCAACTTTGTATCATCACAATAATCACCAAATTCAAATGGTTCTCTTAATGGACAAAGTGTATGAAATACACATTTACTGTATTCATTAGACCAATCAGTACAGCAATATTTATCACCCACTAATTGAACATTTCCTTTACAAATTGGACATGGCGCAGGTTTTCCAAACACAATATTATCAACTAAATTATCTATACTATCAGCATTGAATGTTTTCACATTGATATTGTTGATATTGCATAAATCAATACCTTCTGATTTTCCAATATCTTTCATTACTGATTTCACATCCCATAATTCATTCGATTGATCTTTATAACTATTATATATAAACAGAAATAAAAATTAAAAAAATATTGTATTTATACCTTTTATGATAAACAATTGGAAATGAAGCTGTAGGTTCTTCCTTCTTTCCTATTTATTTATAATATATATATATATATATATATATATAGTAATATACTTTTATTGCCTCTCTTTTTCTTCTCTACTTTCTCACCAGTTATTTCAGTGATTTTTTCAATACAGTCTTTCTTATCATCATCATCTAAATCGTCCAAACCTTCCATTTCAACTGTTATATTAATTCCAAGCTTCTGGAAATTATCTAAAACACATTGGAAATGATAATATCTCATCACTTCGCCACTGAAAGATCGACTGTCGCTAAATTCCATTCTACCAATTCTGATTTCACCTTTTTTTATCTTTTCATCACAACCTATTCAACAATAATTATATAATTATTATACTTTTGCAAGCTGCTCCACCACTTTTAGCATACTGGATAGTTAACTCCTTTGGCTTTGGCTTTGTTGATTCTTTTTCAAATCTTTTGTTGAACATTTGTTGATCATCATATTTCAAATTGCTAAATCCATCAATCTATTAAGATCATAACATTTTTACTATACTTCATCTGTTGAAACTGGATAATGTCTTGTTTCCCAAATACAACTGAAATGATACCAGTTATCCATCAAACCATCGAAGAATGGGCTTTGTGTCTTGTAAGAAACTCTAACTGAGTCTTTGGCTATAAAAGATAAAAAATAAATGGTTACAAATAGTTCCCGAACACTTCTTACATGTAGCTCTACCGCTCTTAGCGTATTCAGTCTTAAACAATTTTTGTTCCATCGATTTTACAGCAAAGTAATAAATTCCAGAATTTGTATCAAATTCCCTCTTAAAATAGATTCGTTTCTTATTTATCAAACTCATAATCAAACTAACTCAAAAATTAAAAATTAAAATATCTTATGTTTAGAGGTGGTTATAATGTAAACAGTGTTGTGAAAAAGATTCACAAGCGACAATTACTGCTAGCAAGAAATATAATAAATATATCGCCTAAAGTAATGTATGTAGAAAAAACTAAAATTTTATTTATCTATAGCGTTTTCATATTGTTGAATTATATTTTTCCTCCGTTTTAATATGTTTTTCTAGATTTACATTTATGAAGTAAATTACATTGTCATTTCTATTTTTAATTAATGGCGCGTTCTCGTGAGTTTTTAGAGAATTATTTCAATGAAATTACAGCTGATAGTGAAAGACAAAGAAGATTTATGCTTTTAATTAGGAGAGTTGATAAAGTATTTTTTTAAATTATCATATGTATAGCTCTATATAAGAAAAAGAGATGAATTAAAAAAGTTACAAAATGAACATGTAGAAAAATTGCAGAAATTTATTCACGATGGAGGAAAAGTCTCTGATTTTGGCTCTGTAGAAGAAAATGCTGAACTAATTAAAAGAATCAAAAATTTAACTGATGAAACACAGATGTTAGCAAATCAAAAAGTATGATTTAGTATAATTCAATTGAAATAGATAATTATAGCTCAACAGTCTTATCAGAAAATAGATAATGAAGTAAATCGGTTAGATAAAGAGGCTATAATACTTAAAAATTATCTAGAATCAACATCCACTGTAGAAGAATATGAAGAACCAATTTTGGTATAATCAATGTATTATTATATCAAATAGACACCTGTAGTAGAAAGAAGAGGTAGAAAAAGAACAATACATACACCAGCTCCGTCTCTACCACAAGCCAATGATGGAATTACTTTAGATTATCCTCCAACAGAAGAACCAGTGTATTGTACATGTAGACAAGTATCTTATGGCGAGATGATTGCATGTGACGGTGAAAATTGTGCAATAGAATGGTTTCATTATCCTTGTGTTAATCTGACTGTTCCACCAAGAGGTAAATGGTATTGTCCTGAGTGTAGAAAGGGAAGACAAGGACTTAATGAAAATGGTGAAGAGATTGTACCAAATTCAGAATTAGATCAACAAATATCAAGTATAAATTAATCTTAACATTATTTATAAATTATTTTATTCTTCTTTTTTCTTTTTATCATGTTCATAATCTACTAAATAAGAACGACTCATAAACAATATCATTTCTGTAAATAATATCACTATTGAGAATAATAATCCAAGTATCAAACCCTAATTAATCATTATAATAATTATATATAAATATACTGAATATAAATTGTGTAACCAATTCATTCCAATGTAATAACCAACAAAAAACATAACGAAAACTGCAATTAAAGAATTTAATCCAATTGCATAGTAATTTGAATATGTATGTCCTTCGGCAACAACAACTGGTTTGGGTCTTACAATGTTACTTACCATTTGATTATATTCTCTTTCTTCTTGTTTTCTTTTCAAATATTCTCTCCTTTTTTCCAATTCTTTGGACTATGCACAATATATATTAACAAGTTATACTGGTTTATCTGTTCCAGAGGTGGTATATTTATATTCTTCACTATTTTATTCAAATACAAATCTGTTTTTGATGTATTCCGCATATATTCAATGATTGAATTCATTTTTTCTATTGTACCTAAAGGAAAACCTTGATTATCATCTACGTATTCTTTAATCATCGAAATTTCTTGATCTGGCAGTTCATTATCTTTAATTATGTTAGTTAAAAATGTTTTTCCTTCTTCTGTCAATTGATATCGCATTATAATTGATTTTTAAAAATTCAAACCTGTTTGTGTTTCAGCTTGATCTGATTTGAACTGAATAAATGAGAATTGGTGTTTTAGCGTTACAAGGAGCATTTATTGAACATGAGAAGATGCTCAATGAATGTGGAGTTGATGCAGTTGAGATCCGTAAACCTGATCAACTCAAAGACATTGATGGTCTGATAATCCCAGGTGGTGAAAGCACAGGTATTGACTATTTTCCAATTTTTCAATTATATTTGTATAGCTATGGCAAGAATTGCAGAGCCTTTTCATTTTTTTGAACACATTCGTGATTTCATTAAATCTGGAAAACCAGTATATGGCACTTGTGCTGGAATGATTTTACTATCTAATAAAGTCAGTGGTCAAAAAATTGGAGGACAAGAATTAATAGGCAGGAATGGATATTGAAACACACAGAAATTTCTTTGGTAGACAACTTGATAGTTTTGAATTTTCTTTTACAGTTCCAGATATTGGTGGAACAGATAGATTTACAGCAGTTTTCATAAGAGCTCCAGCAATTATGAAATGTGGTCCAAAAGCTAAATCCTTAGGCACATTGACAGTTCCAGTGTGTGAAGAAGTGGCTAATAAATTGAATATTGTAACTGGAGTAGATTATACTGTAACTGTAGCTGCAAGACAAGATAATATGTTAGTTACTGCATTTCATCCAGAATTAACTCATGATAGAAGATTTCATCAGTATTTTGTTGGTATGGTCAATCAATATATTAACACTAAAAAGTAAAATTGTATTTATAATATTATATATATATATTTTCTTCATTTTGTCATTTTTTGTAATTCAACAAAATAACCCATTAATAATAGTTAAAATAATAATAATAATAATAAACATAGATATATATTATATTATATTAAATCATTACAATTTGAGATATTTCAATGATAGGTGATAATGTAATCCAATCATCAGTATTACTCATCATTTCATTTGCTTCTTTAAAATATTTATTATGCTGAGGAATATGATCCAATGTATATTGTGTTGTAACATGTATAGGTACTGTGTCATTAGAATAAACATAAATTTGAAATGTTTTAAAATCTACATTATTTGTGCATACTATTATAATTACTCTGTAAGTGTACATAATAATAATCTTTATCTTGTATATCATATGTGAATTTATCTAAAGAAATTGAACTGATTCTGTCTTTTGGACAAGCAATTATACACATTCCTCCATATTTAATCTTTACATTAAAATCAACAAAACGATTTCTATTCATAATATAATTATAAAAAATATATAAATACCCTTGAATTCTGTATTTCCTTTCAAATGTAATACTTGGATATAACTCCAATTCTTTTACATTATTCTCATTCTTCAGTGATAAATAATATCCATCATAATCATAAGATGGTAAAAATAACTATTACAATATATACATATTTCTTTAATTTATACATGTTTATATTGATAATCTGTAGTTTTTCATTTCATCACCTTCTTGATTCTTCATCCAAGCATATTTACCTTTATTATTCCTAATTCCTAAATTATTTCTCATTTGCTGTATATTCCCAGTTCCATGTGGTATAATTATAACAGGAGTATCATTTACTCCATAAATATGAGATTCTGAATTATTCATATCAATCATATTGATATATGAAATAAACATCCACTTCTTTTGGATGTGTGTTATTATATCTTGGTACAGCTATTGATACGATGAAAAACACTAGCCAAAAGAACAATCCAAATAAATAAAATGTTCTTGCTTTTTGAACTTGTGCATATGATGGTAGTGTTTGAAACAATAACAATAGAAAAACAGCCAGTGATGGGAAAAAATAAAACAATTCAACAATAATACCATTTTCATAATTAGCAGGATAATGTGTAGCTTTTGAAAGTAAAACACTTTCTAATAAATTACAAAATGATACTGTATATAATGTGGATGGAATAACAGTAAAAGCAGCAGGAATCCATGTGAAATATTCCATCTTTGGAACATACATTGTTAATATATATTTCAAAATACCACTGAAAAAAGGAAACAGAGGATATAAAGCAAATATTAAACCACTTCTAATACCATGTAACACTGACAATTAAAATGACAAAATTGATAATAAATGCATTTGTGAAATATAACATTATTTCTAAATCTACACCTGAATAACCTAATTTCTTAATTGCTCTACGATAAGCTGTTGTTAAATATAACATTAACTATATTAATAATAATAATTATATATATATATATATACGCAATAACCAGGAGGAATATAAACCATATAAGCTAACCAAGTATGTATATTCCAATACATATTAAAGAATGGAATTAAACTCATAATCACACAAATGAAAAATGAAAAAACAACACCAGCAATAAATATACCAATAGAAGCAGCTACAGTAATCCAATAAATGAATATATTAAATAGAAAATGAGGAATAACCAAAGTAAATAACAATAAAAATCCCAATAATACAATAAGATCCAACCATATTTACAAGCCATAAAGTATGTAGTAATAAATCATGATATACCATTTCATCACCTTCTTCTTTCCAAGGGTAATTCCTTACATAATCACTCTCTAATATATCTTTAGATAATTTGAATAAAGATTCACCTAAATATTGAACACTTCCTCTTTCTATAAATACATCACTTGTATATGGATTGTTATATAAATAACTATTCTTTATACTACTTAATATTAAACCTGGAATTTTTCTACTTTCATTATAACTTGACATATCATAATCATTTGCAGATTCATATTCATTTCCTAATACATTCTCTTTTAATTCTTTATATATTACACTTGAATATGGTCTTAACATGGAAGAATAATATTTCTTTAATAACCATGAAGACTGTTTGTGATGTTGATATGCTAATGTTGGTCCTCCTACTCCATTATATTCGAGTAATATATATGATAAAACATCTTTAGACCAAGGATGATAATGCATAAAATGATAAGCACCAATATTACCTGTAACTCCTGAAGCTGTAAATGCAATTATTACTCTTGTTTTATCAATATCAATTTGTGTTTTTAAAAATGTTTGAATTAAATCTAATAATACTGACACTCCTAATAAACTACGAGTTGTTCCTATTGAATTGGGTAAATCATCATAATTTGTAGCTATTAGTATAGCAGGTAAACCATTTTGATTATCTTCATTCCAAGTTTGAACATATTTGGGAGTTAAACTTACATAAATATTGGTTAAATCTTGATATACATAAAATACATCACCCATTTTCTTTTCACCTGATATTTTGTCTGTTACTATTGTCATATTCCAAGCAGATTTCTTACCAAATTCTTCATCTAATTCACTTAAATAATAATCTATATATTCAGGCAAACCTATTGAACAAGCATAAGATCCTAAAAATAGAAATATTATTTATGCTTAAAATATACCAGTAGGATGTGCACCATAATCGTCTACATCTGTAAGCATTTTTTCTACTCTCTTTTCAGAGAACTTTCTATAATTACCATCACTTGTAGGTTGTGGTAAAACTGTCAACCAAAGACATCCATACAAAGTAGACATTCCCAACTCTATTTTTAGTATATAATTTTTATTGTAAATATACAGAATTACCATCATAACCAGCCATGCAAACCAGTGTTCACTCCATCTCTTTTTTAGGAAGAACCTTCGTATTTTATTTAGAAAACGCATTTTATTTTACTTACAAACTCATACAAGAGAAGAAAATTAATTTTGAAAGACAGATATACGTTGTACAAGCTTTTGGTTTGATTCTCATTTTATTTATTTGCTTTTTTCTCATTATATACAGAATATGAAGAACTTATTACGAATTGGTCTAGAAATACACGCACAGATATTATCGAAAAGCAAACTATTTGCTAGATCAGCTGCTGTTTATTGGATTGATAGACCAAATCAATATGTTAGTCTATTTGATATAGCTATTCCTGGAACATTACCCACTTTGAATAGGTTTTGTGTGGAGCAAGCAATAAAATTAGGTTTAGCTTTAAATGGTCAAATTAATAAAGTATCAGAATTTGAAAGAAAGCATTACTTTTATTGCGATCTACCGCTTGGCTATCAAATAACACAACAAAAGCATCCTATAATATCAAAAGCTTTTATAGACACAATTATTCCTAATAAATCAAACACATCCATTCCATTATATACAAAAAGAGTATATATTGATAGAATTCAATTAGAACAAGACTCTGGTAAAAGCTTAACAGATATATCACCTAATAATACATATGTAGATTATAATAGAGCTAATATTGGTTTATTAGAAATAGTCACAACTCCTTGCTTTAATACATCCATAGAAGTAACTGCATTTTTGAAATCACTCCAACAGATACTTCGATGTTTGAATGTATGTAATGGAAATATGGAAGAAGGATCATTAAGATGTGATATTAATGTTTCAGTTCATAAACCAATCAAAACTAAGGATGAGAATAATAATAAAGAAATTGAATATGAAAAGAGTAATAGAGTTGAAATTAAGAATTTAAATTCTTTTAAAAATATAGAAAAAGCAATTAATTATGAATATAAAAGACAGAATGAATTAATAAAAGCAAATATAAAGATAAATCAAGAAACAAGAAAATGGAATACAATCAAAAACATTACAGAAGTAACAAGAACAAAAGAAACACAAGTTGATTATCGATTTATGTCAGATCCTGATTTACCATTATTACAAATCTCAGATGGATGGATAAATGAAATAAAATCAAAATTACCTGAATTACCAAATCAAACATATAATAGGTTCTTAAAACAATATAAAATATCACCAGAACAAGTGTTGATATTGTTAGATAATGAAGGTGGAATAGAATTATATGAAGAATTAGTGAAGAAATATGATTCGTCATTTTTATCCAGTTTTATAACTACTGATTATATTGGTAGATTGAGATTGTCTGATATGACAATAAATACAAGTAAAATCAGTAAAGAGAAACTTTGTGAAATAATTGATTTGATTATTGAAAATAAAATATCAAGATTGAATGGAAAACATGTTATTGAGAAGATATTAAATGGTGATAAGAGAAATCCATTGCAGATAGTGAAAGATGAGAATATGATTCAAGTGAGTGATAAGAATTCAATAAATGAGATAATTAAGAGTATAATAAACGAAAATCCAAAGGAAGTGGAATTTTATAAATCAGGAAATAAAAGAGTGTTTAAATATTTGATGGGACAAATAATGAAGAAGTCTAAAGGTAAATTAGATCCAAAATTATCTTCAGAAGAATTAAGAAAGCAATTAGATAGTTTATAATCGTTTAGTATGTTGATTTTATAATATACTGCATTATTTTCACAATCGAAATATAAAAAATAAAACATTAATTGAAAGGATTAATAAGATTTAGCAACTATTTGTTCTTTCATCTTCTTCTGCTGATCTCTATATATACATACATGTAAATAAATAATAGAATATTATACATATCAATATTCTGGAATTTCCAATTCAACATTGTCATAGGTAATATATTATCTTCTATTCTTTCCTTTCTATCTACACGATTATATAAATAATTTTGATAATTAGCTAATTTTTCTAAGTCTTCTTCTATCTTTGATAATCTCACTTTATATCTGTTCAAAGAATCTCCTCCTAAATTTCTCAATTGTATTGAATATTCATTTAACGAGTTATTCTTCTTTCCCCAATAAGGTTGTAACTATTGTAAAGATATTAATAAATAAAAATATAAAATATATACATTATTCATTTTATCATTTAATTCACCAATAATCTGTGTTATTATTGCTTTCTCATTCTTCAATTCATTAATCCTCAGATTTATTTCACTTAATTTCTCTTTACTTATTATATTATCTAACAATAAATCAGTTACTTGAGAATTTAATCTTGAAGTATCATCACCATTCATCTTCGTTTGTGTTCCAATATTGTGTAAAAGTGGTTTAACTATTATACTTTCATCTCTACTCTTTGGCTTTCTCTATAATAACAAAATAAAAAAAATTATTATTATTATTAGTATATATACAGATGCAATTGCTAGTTTATTTCTATATTGTTCATTTTCTCTCTTCAATTTATTAAGCACAAAAATATATTGTTCATATGGTAATCTTCGTTCTATATCATTTACTTCACTTTGTACATATAACAGATCTTGAACTTGCAATGGAGGTAATAATTGTCTTTGTAATGTTTGTTTTTCTTCGGATAATTTATTAATTTTGTTTTCATATTCCAATTTCATTTTACTTATATTGTTATTGATGTTATTGATATTTGATTCATTTTGTAATTGAATTTCTTTTATATTATTCTTATTCTTAGCATCTAATTGTTGGATATAGAGTTTATATTTTGATTTTGTTTCTTCTATTACCTTTGAATAATCCATTTTCATTTTCTCTATTGTATTGTTATGGTCAATATTTATATTACTAATTTGATTTTTGAAATTCTCTTGTAATTGGTTTATTGTACCATTTAACTCCATTACTTTCTTATTTAATTCAATTGAATTAGATTTGTGTTTATTTTTATTCACTATTTCTGTATTATATTGATTTGTAAGACTTGTTAATTCTGATTTTTGTTGCTTTGTTAGATTTGTTAATTGTTGAATATTCTCTTCATTTTCATTCAACATTTCTTTCATTCTAAATATAAATATAAATTACAATAAATATACTTTTCTATTGTTGAATTTAACTCTGTTATCTTACTATCTTTATTCTCATTTTCAATTTCTAAATTATTCACATTTCTTGTTAATTCTGTTATTGCATTTTTATTATCTTTTATTGTATTTTCATAATCCAATATCTTTGTATGATACTGCTCATTCTGTTCATAGGCTTGAGTAAGCTTGGTCTTATAATCAGAAATCATTTTGGTATATGTTTTACTCTTCTCCTCTATTTCTGCTTTATATGTATTTTCTAACTCTACTAATGTGTTTTTATTATTGCCAGACTATTTGAATACATTCATTATTAATATTATACTAAAGATTCTATTTTGGTTTGATATGACTTCTTTAAATCTGCAATTGTCTTTTCTAAGTTTGTATTTTGTAATTTTAATTCGGTAATTTCATCAGATGAAGTTGTTTGAAGATCATTGAGAGATTTTTGAAGTGATTCTATTGTAGATTGATATTCTTTGATTTGTTGATTTGTCTATAAAACATATATAAATATTTTAAATATACTTCAGAGTTATAGCTCTCATACTTCTGTTTATATAAAGTGATTTGATCTTTCAGATCTAAATTTTCTTACAAAATTAAAGAAAATAGAATTTTAAATGTCGAACTTAAAAGATATAGCTTGTAATTTCTGATTATCCATTGATAATTCATCATTTTCTTCTTCTCTTTCTTTTAAAACCACATTATAATTATAATCAAAATCTTCTTTAAGTCTATCATAACGATTTTTCATATCTGTCAATGCTTGATTCTTTTTCTTTAGTTCATTGTCTAATTTAGCAATTGTCTGTTGATTTTTTTCAGTTATAGCTTTTTCATTCTTGTTGATAAATTCTATAATATCAATATTATTCCCATACCTATTAAAGATTCGTTTAAATTCATCAAACAGATTTTTTGAAAATATGGTGTATCAAAATATTTTCAATAACCATTTCTTTTAAAAACCTTTTATATGGCTATATAATCATATAATCCCAATAAAAATCATTCTTATAGATATTCTTTTAAATTTTAAAAACAGAAAAGTCACATAAAACTCAAGGAAATCCAAAAAGCATCTTAAAAATCACTTCAGATTCACCAGTCAAAAACTTAGGAAATTGTACAGTCTCAGCCAACAATGATTTCTTTGTATCAGGATTAACAATAATCAAAGGAGGGAACCATCTCTTATAAAAACTATGTAAAGTATAAAACACATTCACATCTTTATTCATTTCTACTAATTCACAAACACTCTTGAAGAAATCAGCTCCATTACTTGGAATCAATAATCTATTCTTCTTACACTGTAATGCAATAGACATAGCTTCATTTACTCGGTGTAATTTCAATAGAGATGATATTAATATTCTGTATTCTTTCAACAATTTGAATATACTAATACCTTCATCTTGTATTTGAGTATTATTATAACTTATTAATAATTTAGCTAAGTTCGTGGTTGGCTTGAATAATGGCAATTGTAATAGAGTTATAAGTTCTTTTATATTGTTGGATTTATAGTATGAATCAATGACAAGTTTGATTATTCCTTCTTCTTCATCAATTCCTAAGATTTGTAAACTTCTCAAATATTCAACATAAATGGATATTGTTAATTTTGAATATTTCACTTCATCAGGTATTTTGTTGAATACTTAAAAATAACATTAAAGAAAATAAATGAAAAATATATGTATAATAAAAATGATATTTCTTTCAATATTTCATTTTGACATACAATAAACTTAGAATTATCTCCAAACACAGTTGTTAAAGTTCCATCTAAATATTTCTTCTCAAATTGATTCATAATATAATTATTATCTCTACATGTCTGTAAATAGATTCTATTAATATAATGAAATTGAACAGATAAAAAAGAAATATTATTACTATGATTAGTTATTCTATCAATCAACAAATTGAATAATATTTTCTTATTTTCTAAATTTTCTGGTCTTCTTCTTCTTAACAAATAACTCGTAATAACATTAGGAGCTGTAATATGTTGAGATACACCTTCAATATTAATATCTATTGAATAAATAAATCCATTCCCTTTGTCTAGAATATAAGAATTCCATAAATATAACCAATTTGGACTGTATATTGAATCTATTTTTGCTTCATCTTTACAATCAACAGACTAAATTAAATAATAAATAAAAATATATATTAAATACAATTAAAGGTGAACTAACAACATAATTATTTTCTTCATTCTTTACTACACCTTTACTAAACTTAATAATCACTGGTCTTACTGCTTTTCTTATCAACATTAATGTAGTTTGAAATGTACAATTCAATGTACTTTGACCATTGATTGCGATTATATAACATCCTGGTGTGATTTTTCCTGATTTCTGAGCTTGACTTGGTTCGCCATTAATACTGACAGTTCCTTTAACTAATGCTGAACAATCAAAGGAATTGTGTTTTCTTCCATCAAAATTACCATTCATCAAACTATTCAATAATAATAATAATAACTTTATATACGCTTGATGAGTTGATTCTAAATCTAATCCTAATGGACCATCATTAAATACTTCCTCAAACTCTTGATATTCAGATTCACTATTCTTATCATTACTGTTATATGGAATAATTGTATTATCTATTAATAATGGCTCAGGTGGAATTAATGAAGAATTCTATTCAATAATAAATAAATAAATATATATATATATATATATATACAGTCTCATCATCAACTCTTAAATCATATAAATATGTTTGTTTACTGTCAGTATTGTGAATAACAATTATATTATCTACAATATTCAATTTGTATTGTCCTACTTCAGATCTATATATTTATAAATATAATAATACAATTTATATCTTTTATATCTTAATTCTTCATCATTTCCTAATCTTGTCACTGTTAATTCAGCTTTATTTCCATTCAATTGAATACAATAGAAATTATTATAAATCTGCTTAATAAATATCTCATACTCTTCAATTGGTCCATTCGTCATTATTGATTTGTATTTCTGTGGAATTAATTCATTGAAATAAAATTGATATATTTCATTAGATGTACTGGAGGAGGATATTAATAAATATCTACTCTTTGAAGAAAACCAACATGAATGGACTTTTATTGCTAAAGATCTTTTCTTATCACATTTGCAGTTAATATCATCAAACACATAGAATCTTAGTCCATTTTGCATTACTATGGTGAGGCTTTGTGATATTCTCATTCTATTGTCAGTATTCGTTACATTCATCCAGAAGAAACCATTCTCTACTATCTGATTGGTTGGATCTTTCTCACCAAGTGGATAAATACTATTATTCAATATAAAATTTATATATTATACTGTGCTGTTGATAGATCTATTACATCTACATGGTTCGCTGATCTTTGTAAAGCAATATAATGTCTATCTAGCGACACATTTGCACTCAATACTTCTCCTGGATTAATAAAGTTAATTGGAGCAGATAAAGTTATTTTAGAAAGTCCACTTTCATTAGGTAATGTCAAAGCATATAATCTATAAATTGGAGTAATACAAAATAATATATACATATTACCTAATTTATTAATCAATATAAGTTGTTGGTTAGCCTCATCAATGTATATCTATTTGGAATAGTCTTAATAGGCAATACTCTAAAGTCTGAGAATGAAAATTTTATAGCTGACCTTTTCAACAAAGTATTCATTGAAGAACTCATTGTAAACACTTTTAATATTTGAATTCAAGAGAAACAGAAGATATTTGTATTCCAAAAATAATATCCGTTTCAAATGATTTTTAAATTTTGTCCTTTAATAGTAAAGATAATACAAACTTACTGTATTATTAAATTAGATTAAATTGCTTATTACTATTGTTCAGATATAGCATTAATGATTTTCTTGATTAGAATTTCAAAACTATTAATCTTCATAAAATTTGGAATTTTCTTCTTATGGAGAAAACTGCAAAGTCATTTAGACATTCATACAGCTGTATCTGGTTCAAAACAACACATTTCAAGCTACAATACCAATTTAATAGAAGACAATTAAATTAATTTACTATTTTATCATGAATGCTTTTGCACATAGAGGCTATTAATTGGATGTGGCTATGAGATTGTTGAGAAGCTTGAATTGCATTTAATAAAGATTCTTTACTCAATGCTAAGTTTGGATATTGTATTTTATCAAAAAATTGTAATAAATTCTCTTTTAATTCTGTATCAGGTGAAAATAACATATTAACTAAAAATGCCATAAATTGTTCATCAATTAACTTTATTTGTTCTTCATCGAGATTAATTAATGATTCAGTTCCTTTACGGCGATTTTTAATATTTATTGAACGGCATAACTTTTGTATTTGGGGAATGGATAATGTTTCATTATTTACATTATTCATTTTGGGGATTGGGGAAGTGGATTGAAGGTAAGTTTTAAGATATGCGCAAATGTTCTTGTAATGCAATTGAGGACCTGATAACCAGTTGATACTATAAGAATTATCACTGTTTAACTTGATAGTAAAATCTACTTTTTCATCAAGGTGACTAAAAGGTTGATAATGGCACATAAACTAGTAACCGATAATTACAAAATATATACCATATTTTTATCACTATCAAAGTCTTTTTCTATTGGATATTGACGTAATTCAGATAATTGTTTATTAAGATTAGATATAATGCTATCATAAACTACAGGGGCTTCTTTTTTAATTTCCGGTTTATTAAATGTAAAGGAACTACCAAAACTGTCAACTAAACCAACATGATTATCGATTGTTGCAACTGAGCGAGTACCATCACTAGAATCAGCTAATCTGGTCTTCTCAAATTTCTGATTCTTTATTTCTTTATTATCACTCATTTTATCTTTAAACTACTAAGAGGATGTAGTTATAGAAAATTGGAATAATGTATAATTAATTTCTATTTACAATGCTGATAATTCCAGAACCCCCTGTCAGCCAATGAATGGTTTTAAATTTTGTAAACTCGTTAAAGAAATAACAAAATTTCGGAATATTAACAGAATATATTTGTTAAATCACACAAATAGCATTGGAAGGTTTATTTATAGCCCCTTGAGACAGATCAACACGTATTGAATTGAACCATCATAAAACGTAGATTGAGCTTCATAGATGATGAGCAAAATGGCAAGTTAATGAAAATTAAAGCTTTGGGAGGTTTTAATACTGATGTTGAGCGAAATCAGACTATTCTTGATATTGTTCGTTCTTATGATATTAAATATGATGAAGTACTTCAATTTAGTCGATATACAAAAGATAAAGATGTAATAACTGAGCTTTATAATAAATTTGAAAATACTATAACTTACGATAGAATTGGTCTTACATTATTCATAAATCGTTATATTGTTGCTGGTGATAAAGCTAAAGCAATGGAGCTTATGCAACAATTTCTAACTATTTTTGAAATGAAAGAAGATTTATGTATTCACATTCTTTCTGCTTATGCTGAGATTGGTGATTATGAATCAGCAAAGCAATTACTTACTGAAATGAAAAGTAAATATAAAATAGCTTACACAATAAACTCTTTAAATTTGTATTTGCGATCTTTATATAATGATCCACCTAAAGTATTTGCCGTTTATAAAGAGATTGTATCTCATGGATTTAAACCTAATTCAGACACTTGTGATCTATTATTACAAGTTTCTACAGCAAATTATCCTCATTTCTCAATCATACAGAAATTACTCAATGAATCGCTAGAGAGTCATGTATATCCATCATACGAAACATTAAATCAATTAATAATCAGATTGACCGAAAATACGACATTATTTTCCAATGATTCTCACAATGATAGTAAGAGTGATAAAACGTTAAGAGTATCTTCATCTGTACCATTAAGAACAACACTAAAACATCAATTGACAGTATTATATTATCTTCGTAAAATGAATTGCAAACCATCTCTACCATGTTATACAAATTTGTTAAAAACATGTTCGTTATTAAATGAAACTGAATTAGCGTTATCTCTATTCGATGATTTATTAAAGAAAGGATTACATCCAAATACATACTCTTATACTGCTTTAATGAGTTGTTTAGCACAAAATACTGAAAGATTTGATTTGGCAGTAAAACTATTCAGTGAAATGCAAGTAAGAGGATTACAACCCAATTTAATCACTTGTAATACATTGTTATTAGCCTGTGCAAAGACTGGATTGATTGATTCAGTGAAGTTGATATTAAATAAGATGAAAGAAGTGAATATAATGCCAAATATGTCAACTCATTGTAGAGTAATATTAGCCTATGCTGAATCTGGTAGATTTAATGAAGGATATGAATATATAAATGAAGTATTGAAAGATAAAACTAATCATGAACATTATTTATTCAAATGTATTATGTATTTGTGTAGTAAAAGTGGTAATATGAATAAAGTATGTGAATATATTGATATAATGGTTAATAATTGTGGTATTAAGTTAAATGGAAGGGAGTTATTTTCTCCAATGTTATATGTAGTTAAAAATAGGCAATTAGATATGTTGGATGTGTTTTTATCAATCTATGAACATAATCATTTGACTTTACCTAATAAGTTGCAAATACAATTATTGCAATCTTTATATGAGGATAGAGATTATAAGAATGTGATTAAATATGCCAATATAATGATTAATAAGTTAGGAGTTGTTGTTACTTCTGCATTGTCTACTGTTATATTGAAAGCTGAGAGTGAATTGAGGAAGGTTGATAATGAATATAATGATTCTTTGTTGAATAAAGTGGATCATCACCAAAATATGAAATCTTTCAAATATCAAGAGAATCAACCTTCGGAAACTGATGAACGTGATATATTTGAAGAAGAGGAGGAAGAAGAAAAGATTCAAGAAGTATTAACACCTGTTTTTGATGGTGTTAATCTCAATTTTGTAAAACAATAGTTGAATTTTTATAATTAAGTTGTGTTAATGTTTTGTGTGTTAGTGTAATGGTTATAATCTATCTTATTAATGAATAAAGCAATTAAAATAAAAAGAGGCGTTACAAACATTTTTGAATTTAAACGTCTAAAAACTAAACAACTAGAATGATAAAAACAAATAAAAGATCAGCTTTTTTTCCTGATCAAGATGAAGATTCAACAGATACATCGATTTCAGTTCCAATTACTAACAGAAGCAATTATCGTTCAAGCAACACAACTGTATCAAAAGTTCCATATTATCCAACACCAACAACAAGGATAGTAAAGTCAAAAATATACAATAACACTGCTTTTAGCTTTCCCGCTGTTGATACAATCTTGTACAATACAGAACCAATTGTATAATAGAAATCTTATAAAATTGTATAGTCATCCAGATTCGTAATAAAATACAAAGATTATATCCCAGATGTACAAATAGAGCCAATTCTTTTCTCACATCTTATGAATTACAGTTCAAAGAACAAATTTTATATGTCTGCAACAATTCAAGTAAATAGTATCTTATATTATTGTATCTATCTTAAAATATAGAAAAGCCATCTGTTAATTTCACTGCATACAAAGAAAGAAAAGAAAATAATAACAGTTCAATACTTTGTAGTGTCTATAAAGTAGGAGGTATATATATATCAATAATAATAATAATAATCAATAGAATATGCCAATATAAATGATATACTATTCTCAAAAGAAGAATTTGAAGAATCTTTAAAATCCGTAAGTAGTAACATCATCAATAGTGATTTAAAATATCCTTATGGTTTACCTTATTATTATACATTATTAAAAGTAAGTCATACTACTAACAAACTATGGTTACATTTCAATATAATCTATCCATCTTATACATTCTCTTATACACAAATTAAACCATTGAAATTGTACGATTGTCCATTATCTTCACAGTTATTAAAGAATAGTGTGTTTAATAATAGATCTGAGGAGTTATTTAATGGATATTTAACTATGGATGCATCTAGACAAGTTGTTCCATTGAAGTATGATTCACCAACTACCTATGATTATCCATTAATTGGTATATGGATTGCTGTTACTGATTCTTCCATTATGACAAATTTATCACATCCATTTATAGCTAGTTTGTGTATAAAATACTTACAAGATACTAAAATTAAAGTATTATTATTGTTTTTATATTATTATTATATATATATATATATATATAGGATAGAAGATTTACTAATAATTCTCACTTTTTAATGATTTTATTCAATTGTATTACAGGTAAGAAATCATATAAATGTTATGAGTGTATTCCATCAATGCAAGAATATGGATCAGATGCAATTCCCATGCAATATACACATTCAATTTATAATGTAGAAATAGACTACGATTCTATTAAAAACAATAATTATTATGATGATAATAAAAGCATAAAGTGTATTTGGGAAGAAAATAAGAATTATAGAGAAAGAGAATATTTTAGAGATACTCTATTTAGATTACAAAATAATGATAAAATATTACCACCTTTACCTTATAATAATTCATTAGAAAATGATCATTATATATCACCAGCAATGATGGTAGAATTACAGAAGAAGAAAATTCCATGTAAAGAAGAATTATCAATTGAAAGATATGAGAAATTAATAAGGAAAGAAAATGGATTAAAATCTAAATCAAACAGTGATTTGTATGGTGAAGATGAAGAATTAAACTTATCAATGAGTGAATCAATACCAAAACGAATAATGACAATATCTCCTGAAACTATATACAATGACAATAATAATAATAATAATAATCCATTTAAGAATGCAAATGTAATCACAAAGATTAATGAAGAATCTACCTCTTTAAAATCACCAACATCACCACCTAAATCTGATATTAATATGATAAGAACAATGGTTCAACATATGACTCCAGATACATCACCAACACGAAAGGAACAACAGAAGGAGAAGAAGAAGAAGAAGGATAAGGATGAAGAACAATATGAAACACCATTTATACCAATAGAAACAAAGGAAGAAGAAGAAGAAGATGGTGATGAAGAAGATGATGGTGATGATGGTGATGAAATATATGGTATTATAAATAATAATAAAAATATTGAAAATGATATAAATAAATCACCTCCATATGTTATTAATAATAAGAATGATAAAAATAGTCATAATCCTGAATCTTATTATTTGGATTTGTTAAAGAAGAAAGATGAACAAATAGCACAAATTACAAGAGAATAATGAGAAGTTAATATCAGTAATATTAGGAAAGAAAGATATTGGATGTTTGGATATTAATACATTACAGACATTATTGAATAAAATGTTGGAGAAGAATATGAAGAAAGAGGATGAGAATAATGTTAGAATATTGAAAGAAGAATCAATTCAAACTGATAATAATATCAATAGTGAAAAAGAGAATGTAAAAGAAGAAGAAGAAAAAGATGAGAATGAGGAAAAGAAGAAGAAGAAGTAGAAGATAAAGTAAATAATACAAGTTCATTTTCATCAACATTTATATCTGAAGATAAATCACCTACAACTAAAGCATCAATAATTACACCACAATATCAATCACCTATCAGATTTTCAAAGCCAATTGTTCCATTGCCAATACAAAGAAGTAGTCCAGAAACAAGATCAGTTCATTTACAGTATATATTTATTATTATAATTATATTATTATAGAATTCCTATTGATGATGATATTAGTGATACACCATCCTCTGGTGAAAGTTATTTACAAAGTGTATTGAATGAAGATATTTAATATGTTTAATGATTTATTTATTTTTTTATTTCAAAAAAAAAAAAAATAGAAAATCATTTAATAAAATCAGAAAAATTAACACATAATATCTTACATACTTTTTATTTCAATCATTATGAGGATGTTCATTTCCTACATTTATCTCAACTCCTTCTTCTTCTTCTGGTATTGCTTGACCAAATAATTTCTTTACAAATCTCGGAGTTGGAATAAACTCAGTAGTTTTCCATTTTCTTATTTTTGCCACTTTAGGTAATACATCCACAAAATAGTAATATATATGACCAGCACATATACCTACAATATCTGATATAGCAGCACTGAAACTATATAATAAATAATATAAACATATGTATAATCAATACTTTCCTCCTGACATTATATAATCCATTAATATGAAAAACCATACTAAATATGGAGCTGTAAATGTTAATACACCGAAGAAATTCAATCTTACCCATGGATTTCTCCTCCCCCACACATATCTATTGATATATAATAAGAAAATTGAGAACATACATAATCATCTCGATTAAACATGGACCCATGAATAATAATCCTTTTATATATCCACATATCTATAAGATGATATGAATGATCAATATATACTGAGATAAATATCATTCCTAGAAAGATCATATAAACAAAATCACCAGTTTTACCTAAGAATGAACTTTCTTCAAGATATCGGAAATGACGAACTAGATAATACATTTGAAATAAATAATTCAATCCAAAATCACCAAAATAGCAAAAGTTAGTGATTAACCTCCAAAACTACAAATTATCATAACAATAAATACTTCATAGTTATGTATTATCCTATCTGGATTGAAATAAACGGTATATGGAGTGATTATTTGAGCTAATTACATATTAAGAGAATAACATACCTGTACATAGCGCAGTTACTAGTAGAGATGCAGAAAAATACGTCCTCGTAACAACAGGAATATCATAGTAAAATTCTAGTGGATTAGCATTCATTTTTGAGAAAAAAAAAATAAAAGAAGTCGAGCTTTATATCGAGCTTTTACATAATTTAAGAAATTTAAGTGGAACAAGCGTTTTTATTATAAAATAAAACCTTTGTTGAATTTTGATTTTTTCATATGCATTTGTCACAATAATGTTGACTTATTGTACACCAAATCTTTAAGCTTTAAAGAAAAAATCCAACCATATGAAAAATAATCGCAATTTATGAATAATTAAAATATTATCATTCTATATCAACTATTAAATCACTTTTTTGAAAATTATGCCACGATCTGAGTCAAGTATACATTTTGCTAATTTCAAAATAGATTCAAATTTCATTTTTAAAAAATCTTTATTTTTCCAGTATGCCGTCTGTCCTGTGCTTATCTGTTGGTGATAATTTAGTATATAATCACATTATAATACTTTTTTAAAATAGACTGAAATTAGCCCTGACGTGCCATATATTGTATTATTTGAAGTTATATTCAATAGGTGACAGGAATAATTCCTAGTGATAGGAACAGTTATACAATTCGTGGTATAAACAACAACTATAATAGCTACATGAAAGTAATTAGCTTAAAAGGCATTCCAAGTGATAATATTGAGAGATTTGTATAACTTTTGCACAATCATATTTTTTTAAATTTATATAGAACTATGATCATACGAAATACTTGAGTGATTTAAATCATTTTGATGAAGAAAGAGCATATCATTTAGCATCATTGCAAGTAATGTTCCTTATAATTCCTCACTATTGCCCTACGTTAAGAAACATGAATTTCGATTACATTCACAATAGAAGAAATGAGATATTACAAGGAGTTGCAGAATGTATTATGGAATTAAATTGTCAAAATTTATGTCATGGAAGATTAAATCTCAACAATATAACTATACATGAAGAAAACAACAATCATTATTACAAATTAAAGAATTATGGTTTAAACACAATATGTTATATTGATGATCTAAACTACGATGATTATACATTCTTAGCACCTGAAGTAATATTTGGTAAAGAATACAATATATGTGGTGATATATGGAGTTTTGGATGTTTATTTTACACTTTAATTACAGGTAGAAGGTTATTCCATTCTGCATCAATTCAGAGGGTTGGTATATAAAATATCAAAGTGCGATTATGCTATTTCACCGAATGAATGTAATGAAAAAGAAAAACGATTTATAGAAATGACAGTAAGAAAGCATACAAATGAAAGATTAGACTGTGAAAAAATAATGGAAGAATTAGAGAAATTGAAGGTAGAGAAATTTGAAGCTGATAGTGATGATATAACTATCGATTATATTAAACAAATGGCTGAACATAATGTACCAATCACTGATTATAAAAGACTAGCCGTTATAGGTCAAACCAAAGATTTGTTAGAAGAAGTAATATCTCTATTTAACAGTATTGAAGATGATGATGATAGTGTAAAGAGATATTTATTATTTTTGTTAATTAACATGTCATTATTACCTATTTATTATGATAATATTGTGAAATCGATTAAATTGAATGATGAAACAACTTCTCAAGTGTTATTCAACTCAGTGGAAACTATTACTTCTAAGAAGAATAATGATGGTACTCAATACATAAGTCCAGCAACAATAACGTTAAACTGTAAAGAAAGAGAAAATGGTTTACAGTTATTAAAAGTATTTTGCAATGGTTTACCTTCCTGCAGTAATCTCCAATCATTAGAAGTGAGTAGTAATGATATATCAGATCCAATATTGAAATATATTGGTGCAAGTTTAGATTGGGAAAAATTGAGAAAATTACGAGAAATTAACTTGAAAGGTAATCAAATCAGTAGTTCAGCTATGAAGATATTCTGTGATTATTTAATACCTCGTCCATCTAAACATAATCCAGGTGAAAAACCAGAACCAACATACATTGATGAGTTAAAGACATTATATTTAGAAATGAACAACATTGGTGATTTAGGCGTACAATATTTAACCTCACGATTCCCAGTATTAATTAACTTAGAAGAATTATTATTAGGAAATAATAATATTACTGATATTGGTTTACATTCAATCTCTAAGAATTTGAAGTATTTAATTCACTTAACAAAACTCACTATTGGCTGTAATAGTCAGATTACGAATAATGGAGTAATTAATTTATTAAACCATTTACATCACTGTCCATATATTAACACTCTCTTCTTAAATGGACAATCTTTAAATGATGTTGTTATTGATAATTTGGTTGAACATTTGATTAGTAGAGTTAATGCATTTTTAAGTTATTTGATATTGAATAATAATGGTATTACTGATACTGGTGCTATGAAATTGATTAAATGTTTAGGTGATACAAGACAGAAGAGTTGTTGTGATAGATTAGCCATATTGGATTTGAATCAGAATAAGATTAATAAGAAAGATGATATTTTGAGTTATTTTAATGATGGTAAAGCTTGGTATCAATTGACTTTGTAAAGGGAAATGATACATATATTATATTATACTTATATTATTATTAATTTGTTTTGTTTTTGTTTTAAAACAGTAAAATAATAGGAAAAAACACTCTTAATAATTAGTTAGATTAGATAGGTTCTGTTAATTTCATAGTTTTCAACATTTTCTTCAAATCATTCTCATTCTTTGTCTCTAGAATGAGCTCCTTTATTTTTGGATAATTCTCTGGACTTTGCTTAATACATTCTCTCTATTCAACATTATATATAACAATACAAGTAATAAGCTCAACGCTTTTTCACTAATTAAGTCTAATCCAATTTCCTTGTTGGTTAATTCTTTCACTATGTCTTTTTGTTTGTCTGTTTGTACTATTCTTTGGTAAAATAAATACGTCAAAGTCTCTGGTTGTTTAATTGTTCCTTTTAATGAAACTTCCTTTCAATTTATTTATATTTTCTTCTACATTGTTACTAAATAATAAATATAACAATATCAATTGAAATACTTCAACAAATATTCAAAAATAAATCTTCTTCTTGGCTGCGGATCTGGTAGTTTGATTTTTGAATCAAATAATGATTGGTACTATTTTATTGTATATAACATAAATCAAATACTCTGCTAGTTTCTTTAATCTTTGGTTGAATTGATTGTTCTGCAATTTCAGATGCAAAATAACGCAAATTTGATTTTGTTACACATAACAATTTATTTATTCTATTTCACTTTTGATATAAAATTCATCTGTTCCAATTTAAAATAAAAAATATTCGTTTAGTTTTGAAAAAGTATCGTTTTTAGTTTTTCTAAATGTCTAAAAGAAATCAAGGATATGGGGAAGTTGGAACAGGTTCAAGACCATATGTACAAACTGGACAAAGAGGTACTCCAACTTCAAGGTCATTTACAAGTCAATCTACTCACAATTCCCCTAGTTCTTTAAATTCAGCAAATTCTATCTATTTAAATGCCCCTTACAAAGTTAAACAAATGCCAAAACCAGATTCAAAGTGTATTTCCATTTATAGCGACTCAGAGCCAGTAACTCAGCCAAATGAATATGGAGTGATATGCGATAGTAGAGTTTGCGAAAATGGTTTTTCATTGAAAGATCAACATGAAGAAGTAAAAGCTGAGAATGAAGAAGCAAATGAAAAATCAGAATATTCATATTATACAAATGGTAAAGTATCAGGTTTGGATTGTGAAATTCATTGTCATATTCGAACTACATTAGGTTTATTTATTAAAGTAAATGTTTGTCCAAATAGAACAAAGATAATTCACGAATTACTATTAGCACCATCAGATTTAGATCATTTACGAATATTAGATAAATGCATGAAAGAAGAAAGTGATGAAGAAGAAAATGGAGGAAATAATAATAATAATAATAATGAAAATGAAAATAGTAATAGAAATAGTGAAACAAAGAATAATCGGGTTGATTTTGCTGTACAAACTGGAATGGAGGAGGAAGAAGATAAAGAAGAAAATGAAGAAAGAAGGAAAGATAATAACAATGATGAAATAGCACCAACAGTAGAAACAGAAGAACAAGAAGAAGAAAGAGAAAGAAGTGAAGAAGAAAATAATCAAAATCAAAATCAGAATCAGAAATTAGATTATGATAAATTATGTGAATATATATCAAAGTGTTTAGTATTTAATGCAAAAGGACATCTTGTATGTGTTGCTTATTCAGATGAAGTTAGTGAAACGGTATAATTTGTATTATTTTTATTCTTAAAAATAGAGAAAAAGACAAGAAGCTTTAATGAATGAAGTTGAACCAATTAAACAATTAACAGTAAAGACGAAAAAGACAACTACTACTAGAACAACTTCAAAACAATTATATAATACACTTTCTTCTACTAAATTGTATGATGATCCAAAACCAAAGAAGAAAGATAAATCTCAATTCTTTTTTGCTGGTAGTAAATGTAGTCCAACTAAAAGATTTTTGGATGAATTTCAATATCAGTATGATCGTTTAGATTATATCATGAATGCACCACATCCTGTTGCACAGAAAGATGAAGCTTTGAATATGAAAAGAGAAGCACCAGGACCTGCCTTTAAAATATATTCAACAAAAAACACAGGTAGAAAGAGTAAAATGTCTACAGTTGCCAGTAGAAGGAGTAGTATTCTTGAAAGAAGAGAAAGTACAATGAAGAATCAAAGTGTTAGTTCATTACCGCCTATTTAATTTAGTTCTTTGTTTTTAACATATTTTTGGTATTTAATAATCAATGGTTGATTCAAAAAATTATAAAAAAGAAAAAAGAATGAGCTTGAACATCCAAGCCTGTCAATTACATAGATTACCAACCAATAATTTTTTTCAAAAACAACGTAAGTCAAATATGAAGGTTATACTGTTATCTGTGTTCATATATATTGTTTCTACTTCATGTCCAAATCTATGTAGTCGTCATGGAAGCTGTTCTTCCAATGGTTTGTGTAATTGTTACCCAGGATGGACTGAAGGCGATTGTTCAGGTCGTATATAGTTTCAAAAATTCTATTTTGCTAGGTACATGTCCTTTTGGTGAACCATATGCTGATACACAAGAACATAGTGAAGATCGTTACATTGAGTGTAGTGGTCAAGGAAACTGTGATAGAACAACAGGCTTATGTGAATGCTTTGATGGATTTGGAGGAAGTGCATGTCATCGTACTTTATGTGAAAATAACTGTAATGGTCATGGTTTATGTTTACCAGTTAATCATATCGGAATTAACAATGACAATTATTTAAACAACTATTATTATTACACAGGTAAAATGGTTAATGCTAAATATGAGAGTTGGGACAAAGATCAAAGTTATCAATGTGTATGTGATGAAGAATATACAGGATATGATTGCAGTTTAAAGAAATGTGCAACAGGATATAAACAAACAAGTGATTGTGATGCTCCAGCTGAATATTATCAAAAAATTGCATTTATGGGAAAAGAAAATCCAACATGTCCAAACACTGATAATAATAAAGGTTCAGGTGATGATAAAGCTTCCTTTTTAATGTCTGGTTGCTTAGCTTATGCCAAATATATGGATCAATTCAATAGAACATGGATAACTAAACCATTTAATATATTTAAAGGATTTAAAAGTAATGATTTAGAAAATTATGTTAATAGAATATGTGCTGATAAAGATGAAACATGGAATAAAGAATTAAAAGATTTCCCATCATTAGAACAAGCATTAAAGATGTTACCACCAGGTACAATTGATGTAAAATCAGTTAAAGTTCAACCACCAGAAACTGTAAAAACATCATTTACAATAACAATAGAATATGGAAAACAACAAACAGGAAGACAACAACCAATACAAATATTAACAAGAAAAGACTTAACATTTGATTGTATAAAGAATCTATTAGAACCAATTCCATCATACTTCACAGATAAAGAAGATAAGTGTATTTCAGATAATTGTAAAGATACAGATAAATGTGAAGAAATAACAGTTGATAAATCTGATGATCAGTCTTGGTGGAAAAGAAATATAAAAACACCATTGACTGATAACAAATCTGATTATATAACCTATTTAGAGAATGTAATATTTAATAATGTAGATACTGTATATGTTCCTCCATTAGAATGTGCTAATAATGGATTATGCAATAGAGAGACAGGATTATGTGAATGTTTCACTGGATATTATGGATTAGCCTGTACTGAAGCTTCTCCAATTCAGTAATTAATCTTAATTATATATTATTATTTTTAAATTTTTGATTATTTGAGAATAATAACATCAACATTAGTTAATTATATAATATTTAATCCTATTTATTAACCATTCTATTATATTAATTAATTAATCTATCAAATTAAGTATCATTTTCAAAAGGAGATGAATTATGAGGAGATTTCACTTCATTTGAACTGTATTTTTCATTCCTAATCGATCCATAACTACTAATATTTACATCAATTGGAAAACTATTACAAGATGGAGGATTACATATAATCTTTTTATATGTAAATAATATTGATGAATTCTTATTATTTATTGTATTATGATTACTCAATATCGTATTTTCACCTTTACTATTTCTCATCGTATAACTTCGTTCACTTAAATTAATAGGAAGTAAAGAAGAGTGTGATCTTTGAGAATATCCATATTTCTGTCTAATCATAAACACTACATCTTCTATATCTTTATTCTTAGGATGTAATAGTGTATAATCGGCATAATAATAAGGTGGTCTATGTAAGATGTGTTTATCATAAAATCGAGTCATACATGACTCTGTATAATTCACTGTATCTTCATGATTAGAACTATTGTGATAATAATAATACATCTTCTTCTTGATTATATTGTGATTTTTAGCACCTATTATCTTATTGATAAATTCACATCTTAAGAGTGTTAATGTGTTAGTGAAATATGGTGAATGTTGCATAAATTGTATAAATACTTTTATCTGATATGTATCTGATTTGCAGTTTGGAATTGCATTTTGTGAATTCTTTAATAATAATAACAATGTGTTCATATCCTTTCTGTCTATATTAAAACTTCGATAAAATGATTCTATTTGTGCCTATTAATTTTATATATAATATTGTATATATATACTCTAGTAATGATTAAATGACTATGAATATGGCACAGAGATAAAAGTAATGACAATATATGCGAATCATCAATAAACAGGAAGAAACATGAAAATAAAAAGAAACTATCAAAACTAATACAATCTATAACAGAATAAATGAATTGTGTATAATCTATATACTTTCTCTCTGAAAATAACTTCTCACAAAACCAGTAAAAGATGAATCTATTAAAGCTTCTAAATTACTTCTCGAAACATAAGCCACTGTTGTATCATTACTCCACAACATCAGATATGTTGCCTGAAATATTTTCACTTCGTATATATTCACTATTGTTATTATAGATATTAGTTTATTTATACAAAATAAGGTGGAAGCCATTTTTGTTGATTCAGTAGACTAGCACTAAGAATAATTTATTTCTATTATTCCTGTTTGGATGCATCATCTGGTAATATGCATTATTCTAAGAATGTATATAGTGTAAATATACTAACACTTCTACTGTTTCATCAGAAGTTAACCTTCCAGGGGGATACAGATGGACTATTCATTGATTGTATAATCACCGAAAGGTGAGTGGTGTGCTTATTAACACAGAAAAAAGTAAAACCAAAATTTCAAAAAAATACTCGGCTTGTCTTTTTTATGAAACGTTTAAGAAATGCCTTATTTGAAATAATGGTTATTAATGCAAATTTGAGTATAAAAATGTGATTTATTGTCTGAAAATATGTATTTGTTTGTATATATGGATGAAGTTAAAAATTTCCAGAAAAATGATTTGGGTGTTTGAAAAATAATTAAATTGGTTTTTGAAAAAAATGACATCTTTTCAACTATTTTTCTCGCCTGATACTAAGATAATCAACCCAAAAGGTGATTTACTTTACAGTTGATGTTGCTTTAGAAGGTGTTGATGTGCTTGCATTCTATTTCTCAGCTCATTGGTATTATTTTCATATTAATTGGTAATGTAGGTGTCCTCCCTGTAGAAAATTTACACCTAAATTTGCTGAATATTACAAAAAGCTGAAAATCAATAATCCACGATTTGAAGTAGTTTTTATTTCTTGTGATCAATCTGAGAATGAGTTTAAGGAGTATTATCAGACAATGCCATGGTTAGCACTTCCTTTTGATTGTAAAGATAGAGATAAATTATGGTATTTTCTTATTTATAAAAATTTAGTCGAAAATATGCTACTTACATTCCCTACTTGTATTTTTTTCGATAGAGAATGTAATATTCTTACAAAAGATGGTGTAGCAGCTATTGCATCTGATCCCAATGCCATTGCATTCCCTTACAAAGGATATAAAGCTCCAGCTTCATTATTACAAAATCCAACATTCATAATAATCGTCATTGCACTTGTTATATACTTAATAAAGAGATTTGGTTGAAATTATTATGATTAAATTCAGTTATAATTATTATCTTTATTAATAAAAACATTTATTTTAAAATAATATATATATAATAATTATTATATGTATTAATTACATAACTTCTGAAGCTTGATCACAGCTTGGTCCATAATAACCTCTAAAACATGTACATAATCCAGTATTAGTATCACAAATACCATTATTACTACAGGATGCAGGTGGTCTAATATAAGATACAGCATATGATATATCTGCTACTAAATTATCATCTATCATCTATTCTTGTCATTCCATGATATCCTGTTGGGAAATTATGATTTGAATATTCTGGTACAGTCTTTAATACTTCATTATTTATTAATTCTACTTCATGTTGTCTTCCTGATATACCTACTCCAAACCAAATTGATATTGTAACTTCCAGTTAAATTCATCTTTATCTGTTGCACAATCTGTTGTAGTTTTACCATCTTCATTTTTACATTCAACTTGTACATCTTTTAAATTAATAACTGAATATGGTAATTTATTAATTGCTTCTTTCCATTCTGCTACATCTAAAGCATTCAAACTTATCAGTAAACCATTCTCTTCCAAATAAATCTCTAAATTTAGCATAAACCACATTACCTTTAATATATCACCATCTTTTACTGGTTTTAATGTAATAACTTGTGGTCCTTGTGTATCCAAATCACAATCACTAGTAGGATAATAACCATAGGGACATTTCCTATATGAGCAATCTGGTCCAAAATAATTACTATCACATACACACACAAATGAGTAATCACTATCTTGTTTTTGATCATTATAATAATTTAAATAAAATTTATCGGAATGAGCAACATCAACATATTGTACTGATGTGCATATACCATGATTAGAACAGTCGTTTGGACAGGATGTTCTTTGACAAGCTGTACCTTCAAATCCTGGATAACATTCACATAAACCAGTTTGTCTATTGCAGTTACCCTGACCTGAACATTCTTTGTGGATTGGTTCTCCATCTGGATTTACTCCTGAAGCAAATGTCACATCATAAGGACAAGTTCCTATTTTAAAAATATAATGATAAATAGCTAGAATACTTTGTGAACAGTCTCCAGCTATATAACCAGGATAACAAGTACAAGCTCCATTAGCACCACAAGTTCCATGTCCTGAACAAGAATTTGGACATGCGAATATTAGTGGGAGTATAACTAAAGCCAAGTATATATACTTCATATAAAAAAGTTATAATAAAAATTTGTTACGTTGCTTGTTTGGCTTGAGTAGGTAATTTACGCAAAATTACATTAAATGTGTAATTGGGATTTTAACAACAATAGAATGATGATTTTTATTTATATAATTCATTTTCAACATCAACAATTGGAAAATTATAACAATTCTAAATTAAATTATATCTGATACTTACTTAACCAATTTAAATCACAATCTTCTTTAATATTATTTGCTTCTATCAATATTTTATCCATATCAACTTCAGGTAATTTCTGTAAAAATGTAAATTGGGGAGTCTCTAATTCCATTAATTGATCTTTAAAATGGTCAATTAAAGCCAAACAGACAAACACATGCAATACAATCACATCCTCCCAATTTGGTATTGAAAAATATGAATCAAATAATCTCAATATACAATTCAAAGGTAATTCTTTACATAATAAATACTTTAACCAACCAACAATCCAGAATGAATCAACCATTTCTTCATCAAAATGATTGTATAGTTCAGGTTGTCTTGTTGGAAATAATACTGTGAAATAAGCTAACATTCTTTTACCATATTTTTGAAATTCTTGGATTCTATCCATCAGTTCATTATAACATAATTCTATATTCATTGGATCTTGCATGCATTTTATAAATGGACAAGCTATATATACTAAGTGAGGATTATAATCTAACTCAGAGTGTGAATTTAAATATTTCAATGCAACTTTTTCAATTATTAAATCACTACCAATTGGTAAATCATATAGTTTTTGGCATTTTTGAGCTTCTTTAATACAATTCAGTGTAATATCAAAATCTAAATCCAAATTTTCCAAATCATAATTTGGCACAACCTCATTTGCAGATTGCGTTGTTATTCCTAACAGTAACTTCCACACATTGCTTCTCAAACCTTCTGGAACTCCAAAATAGGATAATTCACGAAGTTTAGTAATGTTTATAAATGAATCACCCTCTAACAAATACTGAAACTCTTCAGATGTTGCAGTCATCTCAATAAAAGAAAAAACATCTAACAATTGTTAATTGTCTAGAACTGTTTTTTAATAAAAAGATATTTTTAGGAAGAAATGAGTACAACTTTGAGCTCATCACAAGAGTATCTTGGAGATTTACAACCTACTCAACCATTATTGCAATACGAAACAAGACATAGAGATAATCCTGGACCTGGATCATATGATATTCCTAGTTCAATTGCCAATAGAGAAGTATTAAGTCCTAGAAGAACAGAGGTATATTTTTTAATATTTAATAATTCAATTTAGCCACAATGGAGTCATGAAAAAGCCAATAAAGATGATTATGAGAAAACATACATAGATAAGTTGCATCAAGACCATATGCCAAACAAAACAACCAAAAATTGTGATTTTCTACCAGAAAAAGCAGCTGATAGTTGTGCTCCTCAGAAAATATCCACAAAGAACAGTGAACCAATTTGGTCAATGGGGAAGGAAAGAAGAGAAGCAGTAGACAATAGATATCTATCACCAGATCAACAAAAACATATGGCAACAAGAAACACATCAAATGTAGATTATTTACCTGAAATTAGTTCAATGGATAAGCAATGTTTAAGCACACTAGTAACAGAACCACGATTTAAACTAAACCATGCAGATAGATATGAATATGAAAATGTATATTTTTATTGTTTTATTTATCAAAATTCAATAGAGTTATATATCACCAGTTCATCAAGAAAAAATGCCAAAGAAAACTACAAAGAATGTTGATTTCATCTTAAAACCAGGTATAGGTAAGATGGTAGAAAGCAATAGGAAGACTTTACCTTGTTATGGTTTTGGTACTGCTAGACGTGATGCTAATAGTGCAATTCCTTTACCTAGAATTAGATCACCAAGATCTTCGCCAAGATCTTCACCTCGTTCTTCACCGAAAGGATCTCCTCGATCTGCAAGGAATAATAATTCACCTAGAAAATAAATGTATTTATTAAAAATATTGTTTTTATATGCTTTTGGTGTTGTTTAATCTTGAAATGAATAATGATTATCATTAATAATATTAAAAATGAAAATATATTGATAATAAAGCATGAATATAAATACTAGTAACCATTTATATAACCCAAATATCAACATATAAGCATAAAAACAAAAAAGAGTATTTTTGTCAATTTGACCATTTTGACATGTTCGTTACTGTAATTTTAGGTAATTTATTAAAATGTTGAGAACTACAGGAAGCAAGTATATGGCTCCATATCTGAAATGAAGAAATGGCTAATAGTACTCGACCTAGTAGTCCCAGTTGGAGTTTTGGAGGAGATGGAATAGATCGTAGTTTATGTGATGGTAAAGGCAGAGTATCATCATATTTGTATTATATCGCTAAATAGGCGCCTGGACCAGGACTATACTACAATGAAGAGAAACAAAACAGTCTTAATAAAAGCCCAAGTTACAGTCATCTAGGAGGCAAAGGTGATCGTGACAAGGCAGAAAGACTATACATGGGTAAATTAGCATTTGTTCCCTCCAAAGGACATTCCAGGTCCAAAGTATGATGTAAGTCTAAAAAATGAAACACCATCTTTTTCATTTGGACCAAACACAAATACATCAAAAGAATTACTCACAAATAATAATATTAATAGTGATAAAGGAATTGGTGACAAAATCGGACCAGGCAGTTATTATAGTAAAGCTGACTGTAGTTTTGGCAAATTACCACTTTCAACGAAGAAATATGATGGAACCTATGCATTTGGCAAAGATCCTAAACTAAAAGGACCAAGGAAAGAAGTCAATCCGGGATTTAGTCATAGTTATTATGATATTACTGTGAGTGTGAAAAAAGCACCAGGTTTTTCATTTGGACCAAGCCCCAATAAAAGTAAAACAGAAATTAGAAAGCCATTAGATAGAATAAGGAAATATAGTCCAGCAGGTGAAGAATATATAAATAAACAGAAGAATTTAGGAAGACCAGTTTCCGCACCAGAGTTAAATAGAACAGGTAAATCAACAACCACCACAACTATAATAAATGATGATGATTTTGATGGTGTAAATTTACCAGAAAGAACAGGTAAAGAATATATTCCAAAATTCAAATTCGGTAGTGGAAAAAGATTTGAAGAAGACAGTTATCAACCACAAACTAAACAATTACCAAGATTTACACCAGGACCCAAATATAATGTTCGTAAAGATTATAGAGAATTTAGTAATAAAACATTCAAATTTGGTACAGCAGAAGATAGATATTTAGATACTCAATTAAAGAAAGTGAAAAGAGACAATTATCCATCTCCAGCTGACTATGATATAAATCATATTGAAAGAATTTATGAAGAAGATATGGAGAGATTAAGTAAAAATAATAGTCGAAGTAATAGCCGTAGTGGTAGTAGATCTAAGAGCAGAAAAGGAAGTCCAAACAAAGAAGAATATAAATCAACTTTAACAAGCAAAGAACATGCTGAAAAAGCAGGTGATCCATTTAATAATTTATTGTCCTTCAAATTAGGAAGTGGAACGAGAGATAGTTTTAGTCGATTATATTTCCCAGGTCCTTTGAATAATGCTGAACCTGTATCACCTGGACCACAATATAAACTACCAGATGATCCACAATCACCAAGCTGGAGCTTTGGTGGATTAGGAATTGACAGATCTATGATAATGAAGACAGCTGATAAGAATGGACCTATCTACGATACTGCTAAGTATTCCACAATGTCTGAACATGAGAAAGGTGATGTGAATCGTCTTGCATATATACCTGGTGGTGATTTTACTAAAGGTAGTAATAATGCTGGGATTTATACACCTGGACCACTTAATCAAGTTGAACCTTGTAAATTTAGTCCTGGTCCTCTTTATAATCCTGGTCCTATCAGAGATACTCGAACATTTGTCTTTGGTACTGGACCGAAGACAATTCCATGGAAATTAGATCCTACTGTTGGTACTAGGATTGATACTCCTGGACCTGCCAGTTATGATATTGAAAGATATCGAAAATGGCCTTAAAGAATTTAATTTACTTATGTTTTTAATACCATATTTATACAAGCGTAAATCATATTTATATATTATTATAATATAAGTTTGTTTGTGTTAGAATTAAAAAAAATCTACAAATTGGGGGTTTCAGACAATTGATCGAAAATTTTCAATCAAAATCTATAACTGAATTTTATTTTAAATGTTAATGGAATGAGTATAATAAATCCTTCAACGTCTATTCACTACAGCTCTATAAAATCGAATAATGTGTTGGAGCACCTAGGCTCCAATACAGTAATTACATTATCTAAGAATTTCTTCCCTTTAAAAGAATTGACACCAGTCATATTAACTCCAGCAGATCAGAAACGCAGCAGTAAGAAAAACAAATCTGTCAATAGCGGATCGCAACTATATAATGATTTAACCCATTCATCGGTGTATAAAAGAGTATTAATCAATAACGGAAACAGTATTACAAAGAATAAACGAACTGGATCTATGACTAAGATAGAGGCTGTGGTAAGACTTCAATCTTTTTTTAGAATGGTTAGAGTAATTAGAAAATTCGAAGATAGAATAGCTCAATATACATCCGTTAGACATTTATTAATAATAGACACATTATCTCGGAGAGGAGACTGGCCTAAGACTGTCAAAACATTGGATTACTTTAAAAGAAGTAGAATTAAAAAAGAGATAATGTCTTTATATCCTTTAGTAGAAATGTACAATAGTTTTGGAACTTTTAAAAAGCAAAAAGTAGTAATAATTAAATTCTTATTCTTATGTTTATTAAAGCAAGGTAGAGATACTATAACAGCTCATGATATTAGAATTTTATTAATTGATATTTTATGTACAGATATTCCTTATACAGATATTGAAGGAGCTCATGGTATTTTTTCAAGACCTCCTTATAATGGACAAGTGGATTTTCTACAATTTTATTCATGGTATGATCAATTCTCTACTCAAATGGGTAAGAAAGTGTCAACATTTCAAATGGTATGTTTATATATTCAATTTTTTACAAATGTTCTAATAATTTATAGAAAATGAGAAAATATCTAGGTTTCAATTTGCCAGATTACTTTATCATCAATTTTATACAATTGAAAAGTGCTTTTTATGATGTAGTTATTCAATTACACAAATATGATTCAATTAGTAACGATATATTAAAATGCAAAGAATGCGGAATTATATTGAAGACATTTCGTTCTCTTATTAAACATACAGTTCAATGCCAGAAAAAAGCGCAATTAATTAAGAAAATAGTTACATAGAATATTTATGTGTTAGATTAACTTATTTGTATATTAAATAGTCTGTCTGCTATGTTTTTGTTGTTGAAATTGTTTAAAAACAATCGAGAAACAGTGCTTTCTATTTTTTACGTTTTTAAAACCATTCACACTCAAGCCAAGTTTAGGATTTTTTTTATTTAAAAAAATAAGTGTTGTTTGATGTTATGAAAAGTAAAATATCTGTAGATTCTAAAGTTTCACGGAGTGACGACCCTCAGTCAGGTTCTAAGACCCTTAGATCCATGTTTAGCAATAGAGTTATTCCTTTAACTTCTCCAAAGTCTCAGCAGTCACTGATGGAACGTCCTCCAGATAGTCCTAATCTCACCTGTGTTATGTCCCCACATGACGTGAAAGCCATTTATTGTCTTTCTCCTCAGTCACACACCAATTCTTTGTATAATGAATTAACAAGTCCAAAAACGTTCAGAAGACAGCTTTTGAGTATTGGTTCTCAATCTTGTAGTAAGAGTACTATAATACCCAGAATGCCAAGAGATGTGGCTGTAGTAAAAATCCAGTCATATTGGAGAATGTGTTTGGTCATATTAGCAAGTAAGAAAAAGGAGTCTGATAGAGTGGTATGTTAATTATGATTAATTTATTGTAATAGGCTTTACGACACCAAATATTAGAAGATTGTTTGGCTAGAAAAGGTGATTGGCCAAATTTCATAGAAAATCCGAAGAAATATCTTTACTATTTTGGTAATAACCTCTCTAAAGAAATATATTTATTAGTAAAACATTTTTATGGTGAAAAAGTAACAGAAAAAGAAGAGCAAACGATTCTAAAGTTCTTTTTTAACTGTTTTTGTAAGAATAATTCCGATTCTTTAAGTGCTACCTCAATTAAGAAGTTATTGACAGGCGTGTTGTGTTTAACAGTACCTAATATCGATATTGATGGTCATAAATGGCATATTCTGCATGTCTCCTTACAACAATCATGTAGATTATTTACAATTTTATAATTGGTTTATTAATTATAAGAAAAACACTCCGTTAAAACCAATGAAATGGGAATTAAAAATTTCTCGATTTTTTGGTTTTAATATTGATGAAATATTCATGAATAATTTTCTAAAGTCAAAAAGTGCCTGTTATGATGCAATTGTTCAACTTAGAAAATATGATGAGTTAAATCCATCTGAAGTGAAATGTCCCGTGTGTAAAAAGAAAGGAAGAAATATAAGACATTTGATTAAACATATAAGTAGATGTAGAAGAAGAAAAGAAGATAATATTACTAAAATATTTTCAAAAGGGATGATTTAGTGTTATGTATATAATAATGTGTATAAATATAGTGATAAGGATAATGGTATATATTTATTAATGATTAGTATAATTTATTGTATATTTTTAAGTTTAATTCATATAATCTTATTAATTTTAATTATAATGATATATATATTACTATTGGAACTGTTTTCTATGAATGGTATGCATGGAGCATGCATAATAAGAACATATAAAGAATTAAATGAGCTATTCATAATAACATATTGATTGTAATGAAAAAATTCAAAAAATGTAACTGACAAGGTTTGATGATCATCAAACCAAAAACCAAAAAATAACTACAAGATGGAGATGCCTTGCCTAAACACTCCAGACTATGTAGAAAAAGAAATGTCATCGACGCATATGATCAAAAAATTATCAGGACTAAACATCGCTCTTTCTAGTACATCACTTCACAGAGTACCATCAAATCGATTCTGCACAAGCACATTATCTTTTGTATCGAATGGATTGATAGCAGGATCTTCTTCAAATATTCCAACAGCACTTGTATCACCCAATAGCTTGCATTCAGCAGCTAGTTATAAAGATATGTGTAATCCTTTAGCATGTCGTGCAGCATTGATGAGTTATGGAATACAAAGGGAAGTAGTTAAACATCATATTTTTACTCCAGAATACGCAGCTACAATGATTCAAAAGTGTTACAGGAGATATATTTTGAATTATCACATACGAAAGATGGAGAATGAGCGAATTAATACTCGACATGCTTTGAGTGAAGAAATCCTTCAAAGAAAAGGTGATTTTCCTTGTCCTGAAATATCAATACGTTATGTATTGCGATATAGAGAAAAAGTTAGACCTTTTATTGTAAAATTAGTTCGTCTTTTATTCACAAAGAATGTATTATTATTATTATTTATATTAATTTTTAATTAGATTCGAATGACTGATGAAATGAGATTATTAAAATTCTTTTACAGTTGTTTTCTGAGTAACCGTGACACATTAGTAGATGATGAAATAGCTACATTATTAGTAGATATATTCTGCGTAAAAGGCAGTAGAAATAAATTTGTTGGTTCAAGTGGTATATTCAGTAATGATCCATTTAATGGTGATAAAGTTGATTTTCAAAGTTTTTTTGGTTGGTTTAATAGACATAAATGTATGGCTGATATGCAATTATCCAATTTTAAACTGTGGAGGTTTGAAAGATTTGGTTGTTTTGGTGTTCCAACATTCTTTTTCGATAATTGTGTATTGTTAAGAGCAAGTTATTTTGATTTGGTTTTGCAGTTGAAGAAATATGATGAAGTTAATCCAGGAATTTTCAACTGTGATATTTGTGGTTTAACGTTTTTGAAAATAAGAGATGCTATTAGACATCGGATATATTGTAGAGAGAAACATAAAACATGTAAACCAAAACCAAAAGAATAATAGCATGTGTATAATAATTATTATGTAAATAATTTATTGACATTTTTTAGTTTTTATTTATATTATTATTTGGTATGGGTTGATTATATAAAATAAAAATAAAAATAATGATAAAGAATAAAAGATTACTTAAATGATATTTTATTTAATATTCTATTCTTTTATTATTATTATTCCTGTGAAGATTTATAATATGCTTAGCAACATTCAATACTTTATAATCATTATAACTACAATAGGGACATTGGAAATCAGCAGGATTGACTTTATCATATATATGTAATTGAAATACAACATCATACAATACACTTCTTAATTCAATGTAATTGTTAAAGAAATAAGGTGGAAAATTTGAATTTAAATATTTCATTTTCATCTATTTATAATAATAATAAGTAATATATATATATATACAATTCTATATTTTGATATTTGTAAATTATGCGTAGTTTTATGTATTCTAAACCAACCATAAAAATCCTGAAATGTGATTCTATTGAAATATGGAGATGCTATAAACTTATTGATTATTCCAATTTCATTATATTCACAACATAAAACATTTGATATAAAATTACTCACTTCATAAGCTGTTAAAGTATCTCTTTTCTTTGGTAATATACAACGAAATAAAAAGAATAAAATATTATATTCGTTTTCACAATTATCATCACAGATTGATTCTATTAAATGTGCTAATTCACTTCTTAAGTCTTTATTATACAATTTTACTAAGAAAGGTAAATGAATATAACCTGGTTTATCACCTTTACGAAGATACAATTCACTATTTAACGCTTTACGATAACTTTCTCGCTGTAAATACCTCATTTGAAAAATTCTATTTACTAAATGACGTCTAACCACACTTTGCACTTTCACTATTTTTGGATCAGTTGTCTGAAGAATGTTTCGTATAGAATTCCTTTCTAGCCCTATTTGAAGCAATATTGGACGAAAATTCTTAGGATCAGTCATATAATCATATCCCGATTGTCTTACTCTGGGAGTTGACATAATACGACGAGAGCTCTGCCTAATTGACCTTAAAGGACTATTTATAACAGTTTTTGGTACAGAATATGCTCTTCTGGGTGAACTTTCGCATTTTAATATACTGATAGCTCTATCTCGAGGTTCTAATTGGGAACTGCAAAGAGAAGTAAAATTATTCTTCATGGAGCTATTTTTGGTTTCATTAATAGGGACAGAGCCTGGAAGAACTGATGAATCATTTTCAATTGACCTACTCATCGCTTTACCATCAAATTTAATTTTAAAATTAATCTATTTAGCTTGTGCAAAGTTTGAGTAATTCAGTTATTTTTTTTTATTTTGACAAAAATAGTAAAAGTATATAAAATGTACTATACATATTAAAATTAAAAAAAAATCATCCTATTTACAAGGTATGAGGAAGTATGGATTATTCTTCTTCTTACATTGAATAATATGCTTTACAAGTTTCTTTACATTTGTAGAACTTGCAGTACATACAGGACACTGAAACAGAGGAGGATTACACATATCAAATTTCAACAAAGTAATAGCCACATCAGATAAAGAACTTCTTTTATATATAAAATTAGGAATAAATTGTTCTGGTAAATTATATCCAAAAATCATTGTTGAGAATAATGAAGATTTTGATCTGACCATATATCTAGTATGCTTCAACAATGCAAACCAATTATAAAATAATGAAAAATCAACATCATCACAATATGGAGGTATAAAAAACACTCCAGAATAACCTTCTAAATCAGTCTTTTTGAGATTTAATCTCATTACATCAACCACTAATTGAGCTAAATCATGAGCATGTAAAGTTTCATTGGGAGGAATTAGAAAGCATGAAAATAGGAAATGTAATATATTCACTTCCTCTGATATAGCAATACAAGGTTGAAATAGACGAGATAGTAAGTAAGTCAATTCTTTTGTTACATTACCAATAAAATCAATATAAAATCTACTATTTGTTGGTAAATATCCAGGCCAACATCCTTTACCATTCATCGATTCGTGATATAATACTTCTCTTTCTATTGTTCGATTCTGTTCGTAAATTCTATACCTTCTGTTTACTATATACCCACGAAATACTTTTTGTATTAATATTGCAGCTGTGATTGGCGTAAATGACTTTTTGTGTTTTGACTTTATTTGATGATCTGAAGCATAATTCAGCAAAGCGTTTCTATATTGTGAAGGATTCCTTAATTCATCATAAACTGAGCTAGATCTTTGACTTAACGAACTTCTGTGAGGTATTGGAGTAATGTTAGTCAACGATGAACGAATGCTTCGAGGTGGCTTTATTTCTGAATTTAAATTAGATCTACACAATGAACCATATTTGTTTACTCTCACAGAAGAAGATGAGCCTCTATATGAGTTATATTGTCCAAGATAATCTTCATCTTGATTCTCAGGAGTATTCAGTTGTAATTTAACAATTATATTTTTTACTCCACTTGAATTTGTTGATACATACATGATTTGCTAACTACGTTTTGTTTTAAAAATTAATATATAAATTTAAAGTAACAATTTGTCCGTTTTGCAAGATTCTGCAAATTTCTTGAATTAAACATAAAAAATATCAATAATATAAATTCCACAACAACAATTATAAATAAATTAAATTCTATTAGATAATAAAATATAAAAAATAAAAAATCACACTATACTCCACAATATCAATTATGCCTCTTTTTACAAATAACAATATGTTTTACAGCATATTGTAAATTATAAAACACTTTTTTACATACAGGACAGGAGAATCCATATGTATTTACTTCATCATATTTATATAAATTCAATGCCACATCAAACAACGCAGCACGATATTTAATGAAATTTTTAGTAAATCTCTTCGGATATTCACATCCAAACACTTTTGACATTAATCTGTTGAATTTGGATATTTGAAACATATTTTGTGATTTCGCTAATATAATATGACATAATATAATATATATACCTTTAGTATACCAAATATAAAAACCATTAAAATCAATTTCATCATTGAAAGGAGGAATCATAAATAATCCTCCACTTCCTTCTAAATCATTTTTATTACAATTATAATGGAATATATCCACTAATAATATCGCTATATCATGTGCACAAACACTTTCACTATTTTTCTTTAAGAAACAGGAAAAAAGGAAATGAAGAGTGTTTAACTCCAGTTTAGGATGTACATGTGGTTCTAGTAACCTTGCTACTAAATAATCCAATTCAGTATTTACAGATTGGAAATAATTTCTATAAAAATCTGATTCATATGTTATGAATTTAGGCCAATCACCTTTTCTATCACTAATTTCTGCTAATAAGATATTTCTGACATACTAATAATACAATAAAAATGAGATATTATACTAATGTGTTAATACTCTTTTCTTCTTGATGTCTTATTGTGTGATATCTTCTGTAATGCTTTTGAATAGTTGTAGCTGCTTCATCTCTTGATATTCTGTGTGCTACTAAATGATGAGCTGTTCTATTACCCATTGTCAATAATGTCTGTCGATATGTAGAAGGTTTTGTTAATTCGTTATATATAGACGATGCAGATTCTCTTCGAGATGAACAACAAGAATGAAGCGCAGCTGGTATGCTTGTTAAAGTATCTCTACCAAATTTGAGAGGACCAACTAGAACTGGATTTGATGGAGCATCTGATTCAGTATCATTGTATGAAGTACCAAAACTTTCTCTGTTAGAGGAATTAGGTGTTTCAAGGTCGCTACTAATTGCTGGTACTACAGCTATTTTCTTAACGTTGATTAGACTCATAATGCGATATTAGTTATACATACTTCACAAAATTAGATTTTCAAAAAAACGCAATTTGGGGATATCTTTTGGCTATTTTGGAAACACCACATTTCATTTTAATGAAAAGATCAAAAACCAAACACATTTAAAGAATCCATACATAATATTATATTAAATTACATTAAAACAACTATCTACATAAAAATAAATTAATATCTCACTTTTCTTCTGTTTGACAACGATTACAGTGTACTCTATGCTTAGCAATAACCTTCAAATCAGTAGATATAAAACTACATCTATTACATGGATATGCGATTGGAAAAATGGAATCATATTTATATAATTGATAAAACAAATCATAATAAGAGGATTTCAACTGAAGAAACGTCCTATTAATTATAATATAATAAAAAATAATATATACAGCACAAACTGTTCATTAAATTTAAAACCTTTTAATTTTCTAAATTTCATCACAATTCTAGAGGGAGAGATAATTTCAGCGATTTTGCTACTCCAATACCAACTGTAAAACGACTGAAAATCAACTCTATTATGAAAAGGATATTTATTGAAAATGCCAAAAGATCCTTCAATTTCATTTCTTTTATATACAGTTAAACCTAATATATCTATTATTAATATAGCTATCTGATGTGCAGTGACTATTTCACACTTTATATTGCTTCTAGGGGATGAATAACAAGAATGAAGTGTATTTTCATTATTATCTTCTAGTGGAGCGACTTTGGCTGTATTCTTGTCTTTATTACTCTCTCCTGGAGATTGAACAGTATTTTCATTTTCTATTTCCGATTCACTATTGGAATATGCTGATTTAATTAAACATTGGAATAACATATGCAGAATTGATTTCTCTTCATTTATCGTTAGATGTTTATTAAAAAGTAAATAATAAACTACTTCATACAACTCTTTATTAGCTTTTGCAATTAAATTTTTGATTGAAGGATTATTATATGTTATAAAACCAGGCCAATCACCTCTACGATCTTGTGTTTCCAAAATTAAAAGATTTCTATCATTCTACAAATGAATATAAAATTAATGGAAATACTTTTCTGTACATCTCATAAGATTCTATCCTTCTTCTTGTCATATATCTTCTAAATGCTGATTGTATCATTACAGCAGCAGATTGAGGAGAATACAAAACCTTTTTTAATTTTCTTCTTTCTGTTCCTACACTTAACAACACTTTTTTATAATTAGTAGGATCTCTTAATATATCGTATAAAGAATGATGTTTAGGAAGTGGTGAGTTCTTCTTTGTATTTATTCTAGTGACTAAAGAATGTGATCTAGGAGGAGACATTTCACATCTTAGCACTGATTTAATCGACTGACGTTCTTCCCTGGATCTGCGAAGTATATCTGAACTATATTTGACTGATAAGTGTCCACTAAATGGTACTGATAATTCTTTATCAAGGTATTGACCTGGCAATGATAATTCCGATACTCTGTTAGGAGTCTTGACTTGCATCTGTGAAAAGAAAAAAATAACGATTTAAATCCCAATTATAAAAATTATATTCGTTGTGTAATATAAATGAAAAATGATGAATATAGTGCTATTTATACTAAAACACAAATAATATTACAGGAAAAAAAACAATAAAATTATACTGATAATGAGTAAATTAAGTCTGACAACAGAGATTCATCATTTTTGATTGATTTAAACTGAGGCATTAATATTTTACAATAAGCATCTTTATTTTTGTGACACATAGCAATAACACAATCTATAATCATTCTTAATCTATTCTTACTTTCTACACTCTGTTTTTCATTACTACTTAATATATCAAATACCTTTACAAATAATGATGGATTATGTAATATAACAATTGAAATTAACGGAATTGGAGCATTTTCAATAACATAATAAATATAAGTAATAACAAATGGAGTTAATTTTTGAAATAACAACATATCTTCATTGTTATTAACATAATTATTTGTATGATAATAACTCCATAACACTATTTCTATACAATCATTATCATTACAAATATATTTCTTTAAATAATCTTCTAATTTATCATTATTATGTAGCAATAATTGTTTTAAATGGTTATAAAGTAATTTACCATAACTTCGCAATAATATTGTATGTGGATTTAATAAATAATTAAATATTTCTGTGTTTGTATGTATTGTTGAATTTGATTTTATTATTCTATTTGATATTGTTGTAAGGATTTGAATTTGATTGTTATAATATAGATTCTGTGACAAACATTTAATCAAGCATTGTCTTATATACTTCACTTCATTTGCATTGGTTAAAACATTTCTGAAAGAAAAAAAGAGAAATGAATCAGTTGATGTTTGAAGTGTTGATAAATAATATGATTTGAGAATGTGTTCAAATAAATAATGACTTGCTTCTGATAATGAAGGCACTGATATTATAAATTTTAAATGTCTTTGTTTTGATAGGAAGGTTAGGTGTTTTTGTAATTGTCTTTTTGATTCACTATCCATTTCTGTTATTATCTATTTTTATATAATTTTATACTATTCAATTTATACACTTTTAAAGTATTTAGCCCATCCAAATGCTTTATTAAATGTAGTTTCATTCCATTGAAGGAAACTAGGTGTCCAAACTGTAGTCAAAATATCAATAAATGATGATGAATTTTTAATAACAGCATTTACATCATATTTATTCTGTATTGACATTTTTAAATTATGAAAGAAACGACTATATTTTCACAAAATCTTTTTTTTTAAAATGGATTATTCCAAAGTGCCTTTTGAAATTAAGTGTATATATAACATTAATCAAATTTTAGTGATGAGGTTAACTCATGAAGCACTAAAATCTGATGAGCCTTCACTTCAATCAATTTCTGATAGTAATTTAGGTCGTGATGTTATTTTAACTCCATCTAAAGATTTACCAAAGAGATTTGGGTATGTTTTAATATAAATATTTCTTAGTACTATGTTTAATGGACAGACTTGTAGTTTTATAGTGTCAATAATAAGTAAAAGTTCATCTCCAGTAAAAGATTTAACTTATACATGTGAGATCCAAACACCATCAGAGACAATAACATTAGAAGAAGAAGAAAACCAAAATGAGAATCACGTTGTATTAATCGCTTATCTTTAAAGAATTAAAATAGAAATCCTCTGAAAAACAAACACTAGAAGAGAATAAATGCATTAATTCAATATATAAGTATTTAATCAATGAAATAGGAGTTTATTCAATCAATATCAATGTCAAATTCTATGATGTAATAAAAGGAAAGAAAACAACAACATCAAAACTATTCAAATTTCAAGTTGAAGATCCAATCAAAGTCGTATTACAAGCGAAGAGTGTAAAAGATCATGTATTTATAGAAACAACATTAAAAAACATATCATCAGTTCCATTTCAACACGAAGTAACATTTGTTCCATATACTAATACTGATTGGAGTGTTAAAAGTTTAGATATTCCAACTAAAAATACAAATATTTCACCACAGACATCTGTATTTAGAGTAACTCCTTTGAAGAATAAACATTTACTTCAAGGTGCAAGTAGGAAATATTTATATTTAGTTTATAATACATCAGATTCAACAAAAGTACCAATTGTATTTTTTTAATTCTTTTAATTTTTATTTTTAATAGACGGAAGAGATAATTGGTCATCTTAAAATACAATGGTGGACATTAGGAGGAGAAACTGGAATAATTGAAACTGATGATATTAAAACTGAAGTATAAATTATTATTATTATATATTTATTTATAATTGAATAGTCTAAAGAGAATGAAATGTTGATTATTTCCAATTCACCAGATGTTATTCATATCCATAAGCCATTTACTGTTACTTTGACAATAACCAATAGTTCAGAAAATGATATAACTGCGAATATTAACTACAGTAATAACAATCCAAATTATACTAACAATAATGGTATTATACTTGAAACAAATCTTCATGAAGATATTATAATTAAATCAAATGAAACTATCACAAAAGATTTGAAGTTTATTCCTACTTTGAAAGGCTTCTTTACAATTAATAATATTAATATAATGGATAAAAGTGGTAAAACTTATAATATAGATCCACTTCCAACTCTATTAGTTCAGTAATTAACGTCTATACATATAATTAATTAATAACCTTTATATATTAATATAATATTTTAGTTATTATCAATAAAAAGCAAAACATATAGAGAAAGAAAGAGAGTAAATATGATTAAATATCAAATTTGGTGTTATTTATTCTTGTTTCTTCGAACAATTTATCATAAATAGCACTTAATGGTCCTTGGTATGGCAAAATGACTGTATTAGTAGGTAATTTCATCAACTTTTCTTTAATGTTATCAATATTGTTCTTATCTTGTTCAGCAACTCCTCGAGTAAGTGTCTTCATATAATAATCCAACACATTTCCTGAAAATAAGAAATTACCAATTTGATAACAACTACTACCTTTTGTATAACTTGGACAGTGAATTAATTTTCCTTTTCTACAACCAATTGTTATTTCAGCATCATCTTCTAAGGGGGTAATCTTCATATTTGGTTTAAGTTGACAGTTAGTTGTAGATTGTTTAACTAGATGATCTGCACATAATGTAAGATCATCTTTATGAATATAAATTGGAATATCAAAATTACGATATAATGCATCAGATTCACTCATAGTAAACATTTGTCCACTGGTTAAATGGATAGAAGTGACTTCTACTTGACATTGTTCAGCTGCTCTCAATATTGCATCATAAGAACAACTTGGATCAATTATAGTGCCTAAATACAATACATAAAAATAATTAATATATGCCTTGACAAGTATCTGGAGTATAAACCAACCAAGTATTCAATTTCCTTTTATTTTGGATCATGAATGATTGTAATACTGGTAACTATGTTTAAACAGTAAATAAATTTAAACAATACTTTCTTCTGAGCATTTTCTTCTTCAGGTGCTTTTTTCATATTCTTTGTTAAATTAACATGTCTACCACCTCTACCGCAACTACAAATACCACCAAAGAATCTCTTAGGAAGCTTAACAAATGAACGAAGCATGAATGAATTATGATGTTCAAAAATATATCCGTTTCAACTAATTAAAAAAGTTAAATAAAGGTCATAGGAATTAAAGAATACAACATCATTTGATAATTAAAGTCCATCTCCACAACATTACATTTAAACGTGTTTATCTTTTCAATCAGTTGTAATGGATTTAAAAATCGGTTTTCGGATCATTTCGTTGTTATTTTAAAATTATCAACAACGGGTGTATTAATTTAATAACTTTTAAAATTAAAACTTATGATTCAGACATCCCTTACCAAATTCTGTTAATGTAGAACTTCCTACCTACTATTCAATCGAAAATAATATCATTTCTCCATCAAATTTGGCCAAAATAAGTATACCTGAAGAACCACAAAAATCATCAAGTTATGACACTTCTACAATCAATACTTTAAAGTTACATGTTAAGAGTAATTTAGTAATAACCACCCCTCCAGCATTAATGATATCTACATCTGACACATACAAAAGATTAACCACAAAATCATCAGCCTCAAATATGTTAATTGGGTATGCAAAGAGAAAATCAGGCCACATACCTATAGTAACACCTCCATTTACTCCAACTAGTCGCTCTAATTTACCAATAATGCCTATAACACCTACAGCTGCTCAACTTTCTTCAGAAGTGCAAAGTCCATTCATACGAAGAATGTGTGACTGTTACAGATTCTGAACATTTATTTGATTTTAATTTTACAAGTCCTGTTTGTACATCATCTCAGAGAGACAAAAAGAATATGGCAGCAATAAAAATACAAAAAACGTTTAGATCTTGGGTTGTAAGGTTGAAATATAGAATAGAAGAACAAAAAAGAATTGTATATATAAATTAAGCACATATATATTTATTAAATAGAATACTTTCTTCACAGTTTGTAGAGAATGTATTAATGTTGAAGAAATTAACTTTAAATACCTAAAAGAAATGTGTCCCTGTGCTTATCAGAAAGTATACAAAGTAAATGAACAATTATTATTGCGAATAAAGAAACAATTCATTGAAGCAAAGGAAGAATCAGAAAAAGAAGAGTTATTCTACTTTTTCTTTAAAATATGTAATTCTTCAGATGAAGATGATTATATATCACATAGACTGTCAGAATTACTGTTTGTTAGTTTTACTGATGTGAAAATCTCTTCCAAGAAATTATATCAGAAATTCCATGAAATTGATCCACATTATCACAATAAATTGAAATGTAAAGATTTATTTAATTTATATACGAATCTTTGTAAAGAGAAGAATTCAGTAGGTGATATGATAACATCTTCTTTTAGGAAGTGTATTCCTTCTAAGAACAGAATATGTAGGACTTTTGTTGATCATTTTATAAAAATGAGAATTGAAAGTTTCAGTCTAATGACCAATGGGGGAAAGTATCTCATTTGCAATTCAGGAAAGTTTGCATGTAATAAATGTCACAGTTTTGTTGGTAATTCTATCTTACAGTTGGCCAAACACAAAAGATTGTGTAATTGTTAGTATATTCCATTTTTCTCAAAGCTTTTATGAATAATAGTTATTTATAATATATAATATTTTTTGTGATTTTTTGTTACAAAAAACATATTCGTTACATTTTGACACACAATTAAAAGAATGAAATATATTTCTTTATTTCTCATCGTATTTGTATCTGTTTCATTGGCCGTTCCTCCTGCTTCTGAATTGAAGGTACATATATGGCCTGAGCCAAAAGAAATGAAAAGTGGTGATAAAACTGTTTATATCGACCATAAATCTTTCAAATTCGAGACATCTTGTATTGGTGATGATGTGAGAGACGCAATTAAACGGTATTATTTAGATATAATGATGTTATAGATATACAGAGTTGTTTTTCTACAGTGAAGCTGAAGTAAATGATCATGATGGTATTAGACTATGTAAGATAAAGTGTGTTGAATGAGAATGCTAGTTTAGTTCATGGAGTAGATGAAAGTTACAGTTTATCAGTATCTGAAGATAATTCTCCAATAATAATAAGTGCCAATACTCAATTTGGATTATACCATGCATTGGAGACGTTGAGTCAAATGATAGTATATGATTATGATGAAAGAGTGTATTTAATAACTGGAGCTCCCTATTCAATATCTGATTCCCCTGCTTATCCTTATCGATTATTGATGATCGATACAAGTCGTCACTTCTTACCCTTAAGATTTCTATATAAGATTATAGACAGTTTAACTTACAACAAATTGAATGTATTACATTGGCATTTGACTGATCATGAATCTTGGCCAATCGAGATCAAATCTAAACCTGAATTATGGAAATCATCTTTTACAAAATATGAAAGATATAGTCAAGTTGAAATTCGAAAAGTGATAGAATATGGAAGAAAACGAGGAATTCGAGTAATTGCTGAGATAGATACACCTGGTCATGCATCAGCATTTTGTACTGGATGTATATATATATAAATAAATATTTATTTATGAATGATTTGAAATAGATCCTGAAGTTTGTCCATCTGCAACTTGTCATTCTCCATTAGATCCAACCAAAAATGCCACATTTGAAATTTTAGAATCAATCTGGAATGAATTATTAAATGAGAAAGATGGAATGTTCTTTGATAAATATTTCCATGTAGGTGGAGATGAAGTAGATATGAGTTGTTGGAATAAAGCTGATCAAATAATTGAATGGAAGAAAGAACATAACTATACCAATAAAGATGTTTACAAATACATGATTGACAAAGTGAGTGAATTATCATTGAAATATAATAAAAAGCCAATCGTTTGGGAAGAAGTATATAATAATTTTGGTAAATCAATGATAAAAGATACAATAGTTCATGTTTGGTTAGGAAATGCCAACAAATTAAAATCTATAGTAAATGATGGATATTATGGAATATTGAGTGGAGTTAACCCATGGTACTTGCCTCAAAAGTATGGTTGGAAAAAGATATATAATGTTACAATCGATCGAAAATATCGATGAAGATAAAGCGACATTTAGTATTAGGAGGTGGAAATGCGATGTGGGGTGAATGGGTTGATTTATCTGATTTTATGTTTACGGTTTATCCTCGTACATCAGCTGGAGCTGAAAGATTATGGACTCCAAAGAATAAATTAGATATAAATAAAGCTGAAAATCGATTACATTGGTTCCGAGGTTTATTACATCGACGAGGTATAGAATGTGAGATAGTAAAAGCTGATGAAGGAAGAATAACTCCTCCTGGTCCAGGAAGTATATATGGCCAATAAGAACATCTTGTCCTTTATTCTTTGTGTTTATGTTGATTTTTTTTTTGATTTTATTAAATTCAATCTTATTATCATAACATATTGAATTTCAATGAATTATTTAATTATATAAGTCAAAAGAACACAATAATTCTACAAAATAAAAAAACACATTACAAAATGATATAATGTTCTTTGTGGTTCTATTTAATAGTTGGGCAAAAAACAAAAAACGCTCATTACTCTTATTTATCGCTTTTTATAATTTTCTTAAAAATATTCGTTACATTTTGACACACAATTAAAAGAATGAAATATATTTCTTTATTTCTCATCGTATTTGTATCTGTTTCATTGGCCGTTCCTCCTGCTTCTGAATTGAAGGTACATATATGGCCTGAGCCAAAAGAAATGAAAAGTGGTGATAAAACTGTTTATATCGACCATAAATCTTTCAAATTCGAGACATCTTGTATTGGTGATGATGTGAGAGACGCAATTAGACGGTATTATTTAGATATAATGATGTTATAGATATACAGAGTTGTTTTTCTACAGTGAAGCTGAAGTAAATGATCATGATGGTATTAGATTATGTAAGATAAATGTGTTGAATGAGAATGCTAGTTTAGTTCATGGAGTAGATGAAAGTTACAGTTTATCAGTATCTGAAGATAATTCTCCAATAATAATAAGTGCCAGTACTCAATTTGGATTATACCATGCATTGGAGACGTTGAGTCAAATGATAGTATATGATTATGATGAAAGAGTGTATTTAATAACTGGAGCTCCCTATTCAATATCTGATTCCCCTGCTTATCCTTATCGATTATTGATGATCGATACAAGTCGTCACTTCTTACCCTTAAGATTTCTATATAAGATTATAGACAGTTTAACTTACAACAAATTGAATGTATTACATTGGCATTTGACTGATCATGAATCTTGGCCAATCGAGATCAAATCTAAACCTGAATTATGGAAATCATCTTTTACAAAATATGAAAGATATAGTCAAGTTGAAATTCGAAAAGTGATAGAATATGGAAGAAAACGAGGAATTCGAGTAATTGCTGAGATAGATACACCTGGTCATGCATCAGCATTTTGTACTGGATGTATATATATATAATATAAATATTTATTTATGAATGATTTGAAATAGATCCTGAAGTTTGTCCATCTGCAACTTGTCATTCTCCATTAGATCCAACCAAAAATGCCACATTTGAAATTTTAGAATCAATCTGGAATGAATTATTAAATGAGAAAGATGGAATGTTCTTTGATAAATATTTCCATGTAGGTGGAGATGAAGTAGATATGAGTTGTTGGAATAAAGCTGATCAAATAATTGAATGGAAGAAAGAACATAACTATACCAATAAAGATGTTTACAAATACATGATTGACAAAGTGAGTGAATTATCATTGAAATACAATAAAAAGCCAATCGTTTGGGAAGAAGTATATAATAATTTTGGTAAATCAATGATAAAAGATACAATAGTTCATGTTTGGTTAGGAAATGCCAACAAATTAAAATCTATAGTAAATGATGGATATTATGGAATATTAAGTGGTGCAAATCCTTGGTATTTACCTAGAAAATATAGTTGGAAGAATATTTATAATGTTACAATCGACGAAAATATCGATGAAGATAAACGACATTTAGTATTAGGAGGTGGAAATGCAATGTGGGGTGAATGGGTTGATTTATCTGATTTTATGTTTACGGTTTATCCTCGTACATCAGCTGGAGCTGAAAGATTATGGACTCCAAAGAATAAATTAGATATAAACAAAGCTGAAAATCGATTACATTGGTTCCGAGGTTTATTACATCGACGAGGTATAGAATGTGAGATAGTAAAAGCTGATGAAGGAAGAATAACTCCTCCTGGTCCAGGAAGTATATATGGCCAATAAGAATATCTTATACTTCTTTGATATGCTGTTATAATAATATGTTGTTTTAGATTTTACAAAATAATAAATGAAAATAAAATGAAAATTGATCATATATTTACAAAACACTAAATTACTTTAGTTACTTACTTTTTAATAGGATTTAATCACTTTTACATGTCCATTATTGGTAATAGCAATTATTGTATTACATAATTTCTGTTTATTTGTATTTTCATCACTTTCAACTTCATTCTCTTCTTCACTTCCTGAATATGGAATGTAATTACTATTCCAATACTGTAAACTCTATATACAATAAAATAAAAATATACATTATCAGGTACAAACATAGCTTGACTAATTGGATCATTAATATCAAAAGATTCAAATGAATAATTTCTATTTGTTGCACACATTCTAAAACAATTACTATAACCATTTGATATTTCAGGTTTTGTATTTAATATCAATACAGTATTAGTATTAGATGCAGAAATTACATATTTCATATTATTATTGAATGTAGAGATAAAGGTATTATAATGCTGTTGTAATTGTAAAAGATGTGGAGTTGACATTAAATTTGTATTTCTATTCATCATTTCATTAGGAATTTTCACCAAATTTTTAAATTGATATAATAATTTATAATCTGTCATATCATAACATCTTATTAGGTTATCAATTGTTGATATTAACATACAATAACGACTAATAGACTGGAAGAATGATATTCCTATTACATCTTCATTATCCTCTTTCTTACTCTTCTTCTTCTTCTTTTTAATTTCTGGATATTCTATTCGTGTTACATACTTTAGATTTTGTGACATATAAATCAATACATCACCATTCTTTAATCCAATGCAACACATTTTACCATTTTTAGTATATTTACAATAAGTAATCATATTAGGTAGTTGAATCCAATGAATTGTTATTGCATCTGGCAATTGCCAAAGTTTCAAAGTTCCATCTATACTTCCTGATATAAAATATTGATCTTCATTCGGTTGAAAATCTAAACATATATTCAATATATTTGATCGAAAAGTGTGTAAACAATTAGGAAGTTTTATATTCCATAGTTTCATTGTATTATCTTTACTGGATGATAACAGAAATAGACTATGACTCCAACTGATTGAGATTATTGTTCCAGTATGACCAGTATAAACTCTAGTTGGATTACTATCATAGAATAATTGTGAATTATTATTTTCATTATTATTTTTTAATATTGAAAATACATAAATTACACTATTCTGACAGCCAAAGGCAGTATAATGACCATCTTCTGAAAATGACATACAAGTTATTGAACCATCTAATATCTCTAAATCTTGAATGATTTTCATATTATTAAACTCTTTATGACTTTTATTGTTTGATTTATAATTCCTAATACACTTTGATAGATTCTCACTATCAGTATTTTCTATTATTGTTGAACTACGTTGTCTTATTAATGTTCTATTATTATTATAATTTCTCATCGTATTATTATTATTATTATCTTCATTATTCAATTCTTGTTCACTTCCACCACTTGCACTTGTCGTTCTTATTGAATTTTTATCTTCATTTATTGTATTTACTGCATTTATATTGTTCATATTGGCACTTCTTGGAGTTGGCAGAGGAAAATTGTTAGATAATGAAATTGATGTTTTATGTGCATTTGTAGTAACATAATCAATCATTTCTACTGATTTAACTCTGTCATTGAAATTAAAGTAGTTTTTATTACTGTTATTACTGTCAAATGTGTTAGACATAGGTAATGAGATATCTAATGATTTTTGAGTGACAATTTTTGCATCTACAGAGGAAGAACGTGTTCTATTCCTTACTGATAATGGCTCAAATATATTATGAGAAATATTGATGGATCTGTTGAGAGGAAGTTGAAAATGTTGAGATGTTGCTGAACTGAATGATTCTAATTGATCTGCATTGGTTGGTTCTCTTTTTCTTAGTAATAAAGGATGAACAGGTTTAACTAAATTCTTCGGTTCTTCAGAATTTGTCACAATTCCAGGAATTGTGATTTCAATTTGACCTTCTTCAACAGGTGATGATTCTGAAGATATTGGCGTTTTTGTGTCAGTTGAATTAGTAATTGACTTAGTGGAGGATGAAATGATTGGTTTGTTTACACTAGATATTGATCGATTCACTCTACTTTTTGGTAATGAAGGAATTGTCTAGATGTTTTATTAATATTAATAATATACAGTTGAAGATGTCATTTCTTTGATTTGTGGATTTTCTTCTTTTTCAGTAGAATGTATATTGGCATCTGAATCCTCTATTTCATTTTCTTCCTCCGTTACTATTGGTGTACTGTTATTCTTTAAAGGATCTTGTATATCTGTTGTACAAGTGCTCATTAGAATATATATTGAAAAATGAGTGAATTAATAAATAAAATATTGGTAACAGAATGTAGAAGAAAACAGGAAACTTAAAATTCTTTCTAAGAAATTATTGAAACGATTATATTTTTATTAACAACCCAAAAGGTTGGACAAAATCATTTCGCACATTTATATCATAAATAAGCTACAATAAGTAAAATACCCTACTTATTGTTAATAATAACACATATACTGATGAATTAAGCCATAAAATTTCTTTTCAATTTTAACGACTCTTTTTTCAATAATAAATGGAACTAAAAGTTCTTTTATCAATAGCTGCTGTTATTATTATCTTCATAATTTTTCTATCTATCATTGTATGATGCCAAATGTTATGTTTAGCTATTCTCAGACTCTACTCTTAACGGAATTCAAAGAGAGCTTCAGGATTGGAGAGATTACAATGAAGATCATTTATTAAATTCAATACAACGTTTATTAAGATATTTAAATTCAAAGTATGACAGATTGTTATTCAAATTTGGTCTAGATCAATAAATGAGAGTGATAATCCTCTTCATTTGGATTGTATAAACAATATAACACAAATAATAACCAAGTATACATATAATGAAGATATTCAACTTTGGTCTTTAAGTTGTTTTAAAATCTACCTCAAAAGTGAATTATTGTCTGGATATATATTAGATGTATCAATAATGCAAGATCATTTTATTTATCTAATTGAAAGTATTTTTTCTATTTAATTATCATTAATAGCTTATCCTGATAATCAAGAATTAATGTCAATAGTCGTTTATTTGTTAGGAAGAGTAATTGATAGAAAAGAAGATATTCATATTGGTATAACTCCCACAATCGTTGATAAAATTTATTTTAAATCTTTTATTTGTTTAGTGATCATCCTTTTATTATTAGATATGGAATAACTATACTGTATGTTTGTCTAAGAACTGAAAATGATAAAGAAAAAAGAAGACAGTATTTATCTCCTGAATTAAAATCTAAGGTGAGGAAATTAATGTTAGCTAATCCTCTCGATGAGTTTAAATTATACTCTACAATGTTTGATGATGATGATGATGATGATGATGTTAATGATAATAAATAACTATAAATTAATAAATTATGTTTAATTTTGGTTAGTTCAGGATTAAAACACACACACACAATAATATAGTAATGTAATATACTTATATACATAAACATATATAAATAAAATGCTATAAATAATAACTCACATAATAAATCAACTATTTGTTGGAACAATTTTCACACCTTGAAAAATAGGAATAGCTCTTGATTTCATAATAGTCGCATTAGTGGAATCTCTAAAACTCGAACCAACAGGAGATACTGAAACAGATGTTTTATTTTTACTAGTATTATTAGAATTAGCTAATGTATTAATAGCTGTATTTTCTTCAGTAGTTGTACTACTTGTATAATTATATTCATCTTCATCATTATAATTATTACTCAAACTATTTGCATCTTTTAAACTATTACTATGGTTTATACTTACAGATACACTTGTAGAATCACGATTTACATTTGTATTGTTACTGATATTATTATTATAACTAAATCTATTAACACCACCACCATTATCTTCATTTCCTATTGTTCTTTTGGTGTTATTATTACGCAATGAATGAGATAATGGAGAAGTTGAACTACGTCTATCTACACGATTTCCAACTGTAAATAACTTGGGAAATGAATAACTTTCACCATCGATTTGAATAGATTTGATTCTCAAGCTTTGAGCTCTAGCACTATATTGTAAACCATATTTTGTCCTTAATAACGATATTACTGTATTTAGACTTTCACCTACAAATGTTGGGAAATAATCACAATAATATGGATCTGGTTGATTTTTTATTAAATTATTCAATTTCTTAAAACAGGAGGTTGTTTTTGGAAAATATAATTTCTTAATAATATCACGACTGAAATACAAATGACCTGTATTTCGATAGAATTTATAACGTGTTTGGATTTCTTGTATTTTATTCACACTAAATATATGATTGGATATTTTGTGTTTTAATAATATAATTGGATTGATTAATGATGGATAATGATTGATGAATTGGATTAAATCATTTATATCAATTTTACCATCCATATTATGTGGACATTTTGATATAAAATCATTTAATGTGTTTAAATTATCACTATCTATTCCGATTATGTTAAAAAATATTAATAATTTGGATGGAGGAATTGCGATTGAATAATGTAAATTACAGCAGGATAATAGGATTAGTACTAGATCATCCATTTCTAATAAACCGAATGATACTATGAATTGGAAGAAAATATTGTAAGTTACATCCACGTTTTGATTATTCTCACGAAAAAATAAATTGTAAATCTCATGTGGTGGAATATGTAGATAGTTGTAAATAGAAAAGGGAGGAAGTTTAGTTATACCTTCACTTTTACATATCGATATAAAAGAATTTTGTACTAGAAACACTTCATAGTGATTTACTAGTATATTCAATAATATTAAATATAATTATACAAAATAGTACTTTGGCTAAATGCTCAGATAATACATTTAACTGCAATAATGGTCCATTCTTAAATCTCAGTTGCTTGTGAGGATTTACATATAATTTCATCTATATTCAATATATATTAATTACTTATACTAATTCATCAAATGGCATATTCTCATCATCATTCTCTGTCATTCTATTAAAAATTTTAGTCAATCGTTATTTTTTTCAAGCCATCACTCAAGCTTATTTTTTTAAATTTATATTCTAAATAAAGAAAAAATTATAATGATGTGAAATATAATGAGCATTAAATGGCAGAGTATAATTCATAATAAAAAAATCAAATACGAAGTTAATTACTCTTCATCTAATGAAAGAACTTACCTCTAAATTCATATACAGAATATAATTCACTTATAAATTTCACCATTATTTCATCCATTATTGGAACTGGCATTGTTAAATCATTGATTGAACCATCTTCAAATGGATATGGACACTTTTGTAAATCCCCTTTCTCTTTTATGATTGGATTACTCATTGAAGATATTACTTTGTCTAAATTATCAGGATTATAACTCCATAAATAATGAGGGAATAAATTCTTCATATTATCAACATATAAATTATATCCAACTCCCATTCCGATTATATTACAATCAGTTGATTTTATCACTTCTTTCAATCTTATCTTCATTTCTTTATTCATGACACAATTATTGGTTAATACAAATACTATTGGACTATATGGTCTGGATGTACAAGTTGCTATTGAATATTGTAATGTTTCACATAAACAAGTCACTTCAATTGGATGATCTTTACATGTTTCTACTATTTGATTTATTGAACTCATAATTATTGGACTCCAAGCATCAGTTGAGTTTAAACCTGTTCCTATTTTGTTTATTTGATCAGTTGCAATCCAAATATCTATGGCTGGAACATTCACTTCACATATTCCTCTTAATAAGGTATAAAATGTCTTTAATGTATGAGATATATTGATTGGACTCATTGTAAATGAAGATGCATCTAATACTATTGATAAACTATAAGATCTTATCTTATTTCCTGTTTTCTTTTTGAATAATTTCCCATCACTTATTCCTGTTATTATGAACTTTATGAAATTCTGAAAATGAATTGATGTTCCAGATACACTAGCTATCCATGTTGTTGGTTTGTTTGGAATTGTTAAAGAAGAATTCAATGGATAAAATAACAAATTACTCTTTATATTCTCTGTCAAATATTTATGTAATACAACATTACCATTTCCATGACTTATGAAATCTAAATCTTTATCACCAACAGCTGGTAGTTTTATTGTATTTCCATGATATTTACTATCATCAATTAAAACTGCATATATATCTTTTTCTTTTACTTCATATAATCCTATTGCTATTGATTTTGAATTATCATTTATATTTGGATTGGATTGAGGTTTTATATCTTTTGGTATATTATATTCTATTACTCTTTCAGAATAGAAGAAAGGATATAATTTCACAAAATATTTCATATCTTCAAAACATCTTTCATTATCAATCATTATATTGTTATTTGATGTAAAATTAGATTCTATATACTGATTTATCTTATTGGTATTTTCTGGTGATAATAATTCATCTTGATAATCATTATTTCCATTAATTCTCATCAAAAATAATACTTTCAAATTACTTCTTATGAAATTACATACATCATCATTGGAAGTTAATAATTGTTCTGAAAAACAATCACTTACTATTATATACATATGATCATGGTTTGGATTATTTGTTGGTGTATCTTCAGGATATGAAAATACATCTAATGGAGTTGAAGGCATTTTCTCTACTCCTTCTAAATCAAATATTCGACTCATTTTTATATATAAATCTTCTTTATATTCAGCTATTGATATACATTGACCATGTGATAATGATGCTAATATTTGGGTTGATATATTCAACTCTTTACAAATCAATAATAATATACATGCTGTTAATGATCTTAATCTGGCTTTGTATTTCTTATGAGTAAATGATGTATCAATTATTATTGTCATTGTTTGAATCAGTTGTAATGGGTTTTCTCTCTTTGAATTTAGATTTCTTATTTCATTTGTCATATAATAAACATATTTCAATAATGATTTTCTATATTCTTTCATCATATTAGTATCAATTTCATTGATTAGTTTAAATTCTAATGATGGAATTCTATTCTCTTCTTCTTTCAATTTCATTATCTTTGTTGCATCTTTATCATTTCTTCTTTCATCTATTGATTTGAAATATTCATCTAATGTCATAGTTTTGAAATGTTTTAATATATCTCTTACATTCATATCTCTCAAATTTCCTTTCTGTCTTTCTACATATTCTTCATTCTGATGAATATCTAAATCATTTATTACTTCATTTCCTAATTCTCGTTTGTCTTTCCATATTAATGGATGATTTTGAGTGTTTATGTATTGAAGATTATCATTTACTAATTTGAATATACTATTCAAATAATCTTCTTTGTTAACTGATATATGATATAAATAGAAAATTATTTGATCTACTTTATCACTTACATCTTCATTATTTGATAGTTTTGATAAAAATATATTCTTTAAACCATTAACATATTCTGTTAAACTATTCTTTTGTTGTATTTGATTTAATTTTTCATCTACATCAACTATATCTTTTGGCAAACCAACAATATCATTTAATGGAGATTCTTTATCAGGATTATATAATTCCCATTTTCCTTTTTTCTTAATAAATTTAAAACCTAATGGCTGGTTTAAATAATTAACATAATAAACAGAATAATGATTATCAACTTCCATTTTAGAGGAATAATAACATCTATTGTGTTGTTTTGTATGTTTTCCTTTTTCATCAAACCATGTTAATTCAAATGGAGGATCACCATATCTACATGTATAAATTAATCTATTTGGATGACTTAAATCAATTCCACATAGATAATTTGTGAAGAAAACATCGTCATATTCTTTCACTTCAAATTTCACTTTCATCTCAACTGATTTGTTTGGAATTGATATTTTTATTGGTATTTCTATTTTTCCTACTTCTGGATTATGAATCAATATTTCTAATTCACTTGATGGTGTTATTCTAACATGACATTTCTTTGATTCAACAAATATATTGATGTTGGATGGATTGATTATTGGAATTGTTATAATTGGATTAGATCTGGATTTGACTAATGGAGGTAATTCAATATAATCATCTTCAGGAAGAATAAATTCATGATCTTTGATATTCGTAATAAAAATTACATTTGCTAAATTCATTTTATCTTTTTTTGACTTTGAATTATCTCTTTTATATACATATCCTTCTGGAATAAACACTTTTGATTGCATTGGTTTTGGTTTTATAATTCTCTGTTTTTCTTTCTTAGTATTTTCTAATTCTTGAAGCTTTATTGAATATATTCTTTCAATTTCATTAATCTCCTTTTGACAATTATTAATATCATCTATTATGCCTCCAAAATCATTTCTTATTCCTTTTTGATATTTCTTGGAATATGAAATATATGAATAATAATCATTTACAGAAGCAAATAATTTTTTCATAAATATTTTATATATATCTTCTGTTAATCTACTCATTTCAACTTCATTTGCTTTTGGTGCATTCCTTGGTATTGAAATACAATTTGAAAGTTTAAAGTAAGTGAACATTTGATTAATAGGAAAGATGTTTATATCTGAATCAAAATATGAATTATGTAGATTAATTCCATTATATCCATAATTATTATCAAATAAATATAATCTATAATCTTTATTTGAACTTCCAGATTTATTTCCACCTTTAAGTAAGAATGAATATTCATTAAACAATTCTTTATTAAAATCAGTTGCAAATCTAATCTCATTTTCTTTACAGAATTTTATCATATTTAACATCAAAGAACGAGAAAAATAATCATTTGTATTATCTGAATTAAATGGATGATATTTATATTCAATTTCCACAGCACCATATTTCTTTGTTATTTCAACATTCACATCATAAGTTGATAATGGCAAAACAACATATAATTCTTTTCTTTCATTACTTAAACCAAATTCATTCCTTATCCAATCTCCCCATCCTTCTTTAGAAGAAATATATATTTCATGATTTGTAAATCCCAATATAGAATCATCACCACAATGAAGTTTAAATTTGAATCTAGAATTCTTATTATATCTGAAAATAACAACTTTGAAATAAATAGAATCTGGTTCTATATTGTTTAATTTTGACTTGATAAAATCTGCTAAATTTGATTCATATGAATTAGTCTTTTCAATCATATGATTTATTGATTCATGATGATATAATGTCAAAATATAATTCTTAGCTCTCTCTATTGATTCTATTGATCCATATTTCTTTTCAAATTCTTTATTATCTCTTTCAACAGCTTTTTTAGCATCTCTTTTTAATTTATCTTCCATTTGTTTATAATTATTTTCTAATTTGTTTTTATTATTCTTCAATTCATTATACTCTTTTTCTAATCTCTTTATCTTCTGATCTATTCCTTCTATTCCATTTTTATATTCATTTTGAAGATATTCATCTGCTTTTGGAATTATATCATCTATTGATTTTAGAATAGGATTTGTTTTAAAGAAATCTTTCAATGATATTTCACTCAATATTTCTAACACAATATCTGATAATTCATTGTGTAATAATGGACATATTAAAACTAATTTATCATGAAATGGCAGTGAAGAATTATATATTCCTTCATAGATATAAAACAAAGGTTCACTTTTCATATTATAATTTCTAATTTGATATTCATACTTTAAATCAGATGATGATACTATTGTTCCTGGTTCACATTTACTTGTGTAATTATATGGTTCTAATGATAATATTTTATGTAAATCCAATTCTCTTTCATTTTCTTCTTCTACATATCTAATGATTCTCAATGCTTGTAATTCTAATTTATCTTCATAATAATCTATATTACATTTATCAATTATATGTGATAAATCATAATCAACTCTCCCATTGATAAATCTTTGTTTCGATTTAATCCATTCACTTTCTAATAAAGTATTTATAGCATTATCTAATTGTTCTTGAGTTATTTTTCTATGAATATAAAATGGAGCTTCTTTTATAATGGAATAATAATGATTCAAATCTACAGTTTTAGCATAATAATTGATTCTAGCTGTCACATATATTTCTAAAGATTTTTTCATTCCTTCAAAATTCTCAAAATCATGAATTAACCTATCTTTTGATATCTCTAATTCTATCAATAATTCATAATATTGAACTATTGCTGATGCTGTATTTGACACTTCTAAAGCATATAAGAAATGACTACACTCTAAATATAATCTTGCATTATTATCTTGAATCTGACTATAATCAATTATTGTATCTTTTATTTGTTTTATATCTTTTAATAAATCATAAGCATCATCATCTATTCCTTCTATATTATTCTCTTCTTCAAAATCATTAACAAATTCACTCTTTATATTTGCTAATTCTCTTTTGATTTTGTTATAATTCATTTGTCTTTGTCTTTTCTTTTCATCTCTTATCATTGATAATGCTTTTAAATCTTTCATTTCAGTATAAAATGATGAATATTCTTCAAAATATTTATCCATTCCATAGAATCTATTCAGTTTTAAAGTTGTATCTTTCATTGTTTCATTAAATTCATCATATATTCTTTCAATATCATTAAATAATAAATCAGTCATTCCTGTGTTTTCTTTTGGTCTTCTTGATATATTTGATGAATAACTTTTCAATAATCGAAGTGTTTTGTTTATTATATTCTCTATTACTTCTATTGGACCTAATTCATCTATCTTTTCAATTATATCACTAAACACATTTTGATATTTATTCCATTGAGAATCTTTATTATTCAATAATACTTTATCTTTACCTATTATATAACATAACAACAATTCATCTGAATCTTTTTTCAATTCATAATATTCTTTTAATTTACATATTTCATTATCTTTGATATTAATCAAAGGGCATTTGTGCATTGACTTTAACTTTTCTGATGAAGATAGTTTGAAATATTTGAATAAAATCCATCTTTGAAGATTTGGATTACATTCAATTATTGTAGTATTTTTACCAAAATTCTTATTCACTGTTGAATATATCTGATAAAGTGGATAATATAATAATGATGATGTGTAGTTAGAATTGATTATTTGGTATATTTGGGAATGTTCACTATTACTTCCTTTCCTGTTAAACATCAATATACTATCATTCATTACTTGTTCTATCAAATCTTCAATTTTATCAACATTCTTATCTTTCAATCTTTTGATTAATATACTTATATTTGATGTATTAATTTCTGGAGGTTTTACTAATATTGGGTATTTTGATTCTCTTCTCATATGAAATTCAAATTCATAACTTTCATCATTTGGATTATTCAAATATCTCAGTATATTTCTGAAATTGATTGGAATTTCTTTTCCAAAACATTTCACTTCATTTTCTCTCTCTTTTATATAACACAATTCTTGAGCAGATTCTATTGTGTTTAATGGATTAGCATATATCTCTATACAACGACTTAACAATGGAGCTGGAATTGTTGCTAGATTGGTTGTTGAAAAAGAGAAATAAATTCGGAAATTATCATGAATTCTATATTCAGCTTTGGGATTATCTCTTGTATATCTTATTTCTTCATCTCCATTTTCACCATTATATTCAGTTATTTTCAATTCTGGATTTTCTTCACATAATGAGTTTAATCTTTCCAAAATATCACCACTTGCTAGATTTATATCTTCTATTACTATCCAACATCCTTTTTCTATAGCTGTTAATAATGGACCTTTCTTAAATTCAAATGAAGTTTTCTTTTCTTCTCCACATGAAACTAATTCCATTCTACCTATTAATAAAGAACTTGTACTTTCACTATTCAATGGAACAACTATCAATGTCTGATTATATAATTGTGCTAATCTTCTTAATACATAACTTTTGCCAGATGGAGATGGACCATATAATATCACTGCTCTTTTGGATATATATGATAAAGCTATTTTATAAGCTAAGGATTTTTCTGAGGTTGTAAATTGATTAAAATCAAATCCACAAGATTCTTTTGAGAATGGAATTGACCAAGGACCTGTTAATAATGTATTTTCTTCTTTACCTATCAGTTTTATATCCATCTTATTATTGATTGATAAAACTTTCTCAATTTCTTGAATATCATACTGATTGTATTTACATCCAAATGTCAACCATAAAGCTGCTTTTATATCAGCTTTTATATTAAAACTTCTCCACACTTCTATTGCTTTGATTGGTTCTCTCAATGTAAATCCAATACCTATTTGTTTCCCGAGTCTTAAGGATTGTTCAAATAATTGATTGATTATTTGATTGAACTTTTCTATATCTTCAGCTCCATCTTCTGGATTTTCACTTTGCTTTAATATTTGTTTGCCTATTGTCAATAATTCAGATAATTGATATGATATATCATTATGGTATAAACTAATTGTTAATAAATTACTTGATAAAGAAGATCTGTTACTTGTCATTGAAGCAGGATTTAAAGTACAAATTATATGAACTTTCTTTGGCAATTCTATTGTTCCATAACCATGAGCATCAAATGTTGTTTTATTCTTATCAGTACAACATTTTATAAATGTGTAAAACTCATCCAAGACATCAGATGGAGCTAAATTCAATTCATCAAATAGAAATCCTATTTCTTCATCATCTTTATGATTTTCTAATTCTGTTGTTATTATACCTGGTTTTCTTTCTTGATTTTGATCAGATCCAATTGTTAAACTACCAAATAATTCTTGAATTGTTATATTTGGTGATAAATTAAATCTGAATATTGGAATATCCAAAGCATTATAAACATGTTGAGCTGTTACTGATTTACCAACACCTGGATCACCTTCTAATATCACTGGTAAATTCGATTGTATTCCCAATAATAATGTCAATATCATATGAACTGTGGTTGGAACTATATAAAATGATTCTTGAATATTCTTATTCAAATAATCTTGAATCTTATCATACACATCCATAAAATTAACACTAAATATTTCTTTCAATAATCCATCAACATCCAAATTCGCTGATACTTCTTCAGAATTCTTATTATCTAATTTGAATAGTCTTTGTAATGGTTGAGAAACAGATTTGGCTTTCTTAGATCTTAGTAATTCATATCTTGATTGATGATTTCTTGATATATAATCTAAATAAAACATTGAATCAATTGGATTTCTAAAATACTTCTGTATTCTATTCTCTAATGTGTAAAAGTGTAATGAATATCTAATTATATCTTTACATAATGGAAATCTTCTGATTAATTCTGTTTCTGTTGGATTTGGACAATAGATTGGCAAGAATAAAGATTTATCATTAATTCTATTAAAATCACTATCACTTATTACTCCTATCATCTTGGGTGGAACATAACTTCTTATATTCTTTATTTGATTCATTATATCTTCATAAACTGAATAAACATATTGATTGTCAATATTCTCCTGATATTTCATTGAACCTTTATATAATTCCAATAATCCTGTTATTCTGGGTAAAACAGATTCACTTATAAGATCAAAATGATTTAATATCAATGTTTCATCAGTTATAAAACTTGTCATTATCAAACCAGGTTTGAAGAATAAACAAGATTCTTCATTATATTTCATTATTTCCTCCATATTATTCTTCCATTTAACAAATGAATTACTTGGATTTCCTTTATTGTAATTGTTATATGATGTTGCTATTTGATTCATTGTTGTTAATAACTCAGATGGACTGGAAATTAAAGTACTTCCTATCAAATAAGAAGAATCATAAGATCTTGATAATTCGATAAATCTTCCATTATCTTCATATAAATCATTCATTAAAGACATTTGGAATGATTCACATGTGATATATAAAACTGGTGCTTGAAAATCACTTGATGATAATAACGATAATCGAAATAGACTTTCCAAATACCAATTATCTTGATTGTTAAACAATTCTTTTAATTCACATGTTGTTGATATGTTATACTTTGATAGAGTATAATGATTCTTTTCTTTTGTGATTTGAATTTTACTTTTCAAAAATGTTTCTATTGTTACTTTTTTGATTATATCTTTGAATATTTCATCTAATAATGATATTTTACTTTCATCACAAAATAAACCAAGCAAATAAGGGAACTTATCTTTATATATTGATTTTAATGGAATTAAATAATGAAGTTGAGTCATTGAGAATAAATCATTTTCAAATATTTCTTTTGGTAAGTCAAATATCTTACTCTTTTCTTCATTAGTATATTCTTTTATTTCAAAACTTGGACAATAACAAGGTATTGATTGAGTTGGTTTTTTATCACCAGATGTTGTGAAATTGAATATCACTCTGAAGGATGGATGTATTTTGAAGGTTTTATTCATATATTCAAATTCATTAGTGGTTGGATCAATAAATGTTTCAAACAATTGTAATATATCACTTGATAATAAATGAGAATGTTCAATCACCAATACTACACCTTCTTCCATTGCAGATATAACTACACCTCGATGAAATTCTCTATCATCTGTGAAAAATCCTAACAATTGATCAATTTCAGTTTCTGGAGAGATATATAATGCTAGAGATTTTATTGGATTATAACTTCCATTCAATAGTTGTTCTATTAAATAACTTTTACCACTTTCTTTATGTCCAAATAAAGCTATTGATCTGTGTGTGATTAATGATATTAATATTTCACTTAATAACTCTCTTCTTTCTTCAACTCCTTCAAATAATCCTTCATAACATTCTAAATATCTTGAGGGTTCTTCATAATATTTTGTTAATTCATTTATATGTTTCTTTGTTTCTTCTTTGAAGAATGATTCACAGAAAGTTTTTATCATCTCTTTTTTATTTTCATCACTTTCTTCAAATGCATTTTCTATTTTTTCATCTGGTAAAGTAACTAATATAAATCTATTAATCAAAGCAGGAGAGAATTTCATTAAACCATTTTTTGAAACACTTGCAATTATTCTGAAATTTGGATGAATATCAATTTCTGGTTCTTCAATTCTTTCATCAAATCTCACTTTCTGTTTACATCCATCATTTGGTATTATTTCTAACAAAGAATTCAATCTTTCGATTGAATTAGATTTCATATTATCTAATGATTGAAGAAAACAAGTTTCTCCATTGATTATACTTTTTACTAAAGGAGAATCATGCCATTTTGGGGCTATTTTAATATCATTTCCACTTTCTTCATTATTATTATTTCCTTCTAATTGAAACATTCCAACCAAATTCTCAGTTGTTGTTCCACTTGTACATCTTATAATATTGAGTTTTTCATTATCATGAATAGATTGGAGATATGATAATACATACTTTCTAGCTGTAAATTCATTCTCACTACATAATAAAATATGACAACCTGATTTAAATATTGCTTTTATGTATTGACAAAGATTATTCCAAATAGTTTCATTCAATGGAAATAAAGTAGATTTACTAATTTCAAATGGTTTAGATAAATTCAGTTTATTTGTTGGTAATATATCGCCATAAACAATCTCTGTAGCTATTTTTGAAGAACATTTAGCTGATGTTATTAGAGTATTTGCTCTAATACAATCTCTCAATGTATAAACTCTATCTGGATGATTGGCTAATGCATTTTGATGAGAATTTAAAATATCATTCACATTACTTTTTGAGATTTTTCCAATTGATTCTAATATCTTGTTTAATTCTTCTCTTGTTATTTCTGGGAAGAATCTTGAATCAATATATCTGAATCTAGACATCATTGTTTCATCAATTTTGGTTCTTTTGTATATTGAAGCAGCTTGATTTTGAGTTGCTATTATTCTGAAACTTGGATTCATATCATATTTGTATAACCACTTCCTATTGAATCAACATATAATTCATGAGAATCTAAAACATTCATTATTGCTTGAACTACTTCAGCATTTGTTAATGACAATTCATCCAATAATATCACTTTTCCTTCAATAAAAGCTTCAGAAAATGGACCTAATTGGAATATTGGAGTTGATTTACCATCTATTGTTTTTATTATCACATTTCCTATCAATTCATCAATTATTGAATGATGGACTGAAATTATATCGAATTAACGGAATTTGACCATTCATACACACTTGTTCAACTGTGAATGTTTTGGCACTTGAAGTTTTACCTTCAACTAATAATGGAGTATTCTTTTCTATTCCATCTTCTATGATTTTCATTCTTTTTAATGCATTTTCAGTTAAAACAGCTTGAGATCTTTTATTTATAGCTGTTACATCTCTATATGGTTCACAGATTATTTTCTTTCCTGTATCTTCATCAATTACTTCCAATGATTCATCTGGAGAATGAATAATCATTATATCACTATGACAAGTAACAGATTTATTTCTTAATAATGGAAAACGATAGGATTTTTCTTTACATTCACATATTTGATGGAAATATATCTTTTCAGGAATAATGTTATTATCACTTCTTGTTTCTAATAACGGTAATGTGAAATTGTTTCTTTTATTTTCTTGTCTATATTGAAAACCAATTTAGAATCTTTTACTACATAATCTAATCCACAAATTAATGTTGATGGTAAAGATGAATATACTTTTCCTTCATTATTCTTAATGTATAAATTATCCAATAAATACAATCAATTTCTTTAGTATCATTATATTGAATCAAAATAGAACGCTTCACAAATGGATGATAATGAATTACATCTTCAATGGTAA
>NGBS01000444.1:0-18315 GCA_002245135.1 Proteromonas lacertae
TTATACTTTTTCTAATTATAAAATATAATATATAAACTGGATGTTTCTACTGTTCTTCACCTGGAATTCTAATGCAATTCATCTAATGATAATATATAAATAAGAATATACTTTGAATTATTGAAATTATATTCAATACTCTACTAACAATATATAAATAAGAATAATATACTAATATACTTATAAGAATATATTCATTTACCTATTATAAAATAATAAAAATAATACTGGATATACTAACTCAATAATACCACTATATACAAATCCAAATGTTATTTTCATATAATGGAGTAAAAACTAATAGAGTAAATAATAGATCAAATACTTCTTAAATATAGGATTATCATTAACTTGATTCAATAAATACAATGATTGAACTGTTTCTAAATCAATTAATCCAAGAATAACATCAGCTAAATACTCTTGAATTGGAGATGGTTTAGAAGCTTCCAAGTTTTTTAATTACTATGAATAAATAAAATAAAATCAGAATATTCGTATCATCATACTTAATTTTCGTGTTCTCATCGAATGAATTGTTGAACTTACGATATATGTGTCTTTTCTACAGTTACTGTTTTGGCAACACCTGAAATCACACCAATTGTTGAATAAACATACCTAATAATTCATCCTAACAAAAATAATTATAAAAATATACTAATTCATCTTAGCTTCTTCATCATCAGACTTTACTATTTTATATATAATAACAATTATACTTATTTGTATTTGTTGGATTAATCGTTGATGGTAAACTTGGTTTATATTCTAATTATCCTAGTCTGACACCTAATTTAGATAATAAAATATATGATAATTGCTATAATACCAATATGCTAAATTAACAGAAATAGTTGAATTTCCTACTACTTATAACTCGAATAATATGTTGTACATCAAAAGTGCCAAATGTATTAACAAGGTAAAAGTTTGTATATGTAGTTGATGAGCTTTAGTAAGACAGACTAAATCAAAGATGATAGTTGTATTTTTTTCTTCAAATGTTCTTAATTCTTCCCTTAGTTATAATATCTTTGATTTTTAATTATTAGAACTATTATCTAATTAACATATATGATAATATTATACTTCCTTCAACAATTATAATCAATTCCTGCTCTTTGTATTGTTTTGTATATTTCTTATCTGTAATAACAACACTTGTGCTGCCATTGTTATATTCTATATAAAATTATATACTATATATACTCATAAACAACAGAAGAAAAAAGAATTAAAGTGTATTTCAAAAATTATATCGTTTCAGTTTTTAAGTTTTGAGAAATTAAATGAATGTATAAGTTTAGATTATTTTTATTATAGTGAATAGATAATAATATATAGTGTACATGTCAATTTGATGTTTGATTCACATAAAGATGCTTAAAATAAATATCCAAGTAAAAATGTGAAGTGAAAGGCGGTTAAGAGAAAGTAAATATGCAAATTAATCTATTGGCTATATAAGTTATTGTCTAAAAATCAAATTTCAATAGATTCAAGGAATTATTTTATATGTGATTGTATTTATACTAATGTTACAACAAATTACTATCATGTGAGTAGAATGAGTATAGTGAGTAATTTTTCGACTTGGTTATGCAAATTGTGAATATAGGAAGTGAAGAGAAGAGAGAATATGATAAACCTAAGAGAATATTACAATCTTCCACATGTTTATACTATTAATTCAGTAGTAAATGTTCGAATTGGATTTGTTTCTTATTTAGGTTGGATATTACAACAACTAAGATAACACCTATGTTATATGCAAAAGTATCATTAGCTAATGATTATTTGAATTAGTGTTATTATAAACTGATATACAGGTAAAATAAAAGCTTCCTATACATTTGATGTATGGTTTTTATAATAGAAACAGATAATGGTGACTAATACTCATCATCCATTATAAATGTAATAATAGATACCTAAGCCACTGACTATTTGTCAGGATGACTTAAGAATACTCTGTAGCAATATAACGGTTATTTCCCCCTTTGGCTTATTACTATTGCTATTACTATTACTATTATTATTATTATTATATAGATATATATTATATTACTTTATAATGAAAAAATAAAAAAGAATAAAGAATAAAAAGAATAAAAGAGAATTAATATTTATATATAAATATGAAATTTTTAGACATTCTAGTTCAATTATACCCTAATATAATACATGATGATGTTTATTATAGTAATTCTTACAACGTGTTGGTAGTTGATGATACTATTTATAATTTCAATGAAAATACTCAAAAATATTATGAAGTAGTTTTTTATGAAGAATTCACAAATATTGATGAATTAATTAATATATACAATAATAAGAAAGTAAATATATATTTTCAAACAGACAAACCATCCATCATCATTACATTGTTAAGATTTAATGTTATTATAATTTATAAAAATCAATTCATATCTACAAAAGTGGCTCAATATTACTTAAGACAAAATTTAGATAATAAAAATGAAGATTTTCTTTTCTATAATAATGAAAAAGATGTAATAATGGATAAAGTTATTGATAACTTTCTATTTCTTGCTTTTATATATTTCAGTAAAGTAATTACTACAAATGTAGAAAGAAATATTACCCATTGTTTTATTAAGTTAATTGATTGTTATAAAGAATTAATAATAAATACAGAGATTTTGGAAGGTGTGTAAAATATGTATTTGATGTAATAGGAGAGTTGGATAGAGAAATTATAAAGAAAGCAAATGAAGAGGTTATAATAGAGAAATTATATTATCCTCAATTCTATATAAAAGTTTTAATGTAATAAAGGGAAAAACAATCAATTATAATAAAAAAATGGTAAGTAGTATTAATGATATAGATTATATAAATAATAATTATTGTGTATTAGATTCTATCAATCCATTTTTATTCAAAGAAATTATACTAGTAAAAAAATCAGTGGAAGATATGGAATATTTGGTTGGTAAATCAATTAGAATTGATTTTCCTTATTATTTAACAAATGTAATAATTGATAGAATATTGTCATATAATTATACAATACAAAGTAAAGGATATGTTACAAGATCAAGTAGAAACAATAAATCAGCTGTATTAGATTTTTTGAAAATTAAAGAAACAATTAATGAAGAATATAGAAAAGGTAAGTACATTATTCAATACTCTGTAGAAGATAAAGTTCATTATATTTCACTAGATGAAATAAATATTGATAGTGTAATGAATAGAGGAAAAAGAAAAAGAAGAGAAAAAGTAATTAATAGAGAAGATACACACAATAATAAAAGAATAGATGTTGATAATAATAATATAAGTAACGAATATGATGATATTGCAGCAGATGGTTATGAAGATGAAACAGATAGTTCTGACAATGATGATAATACTAATGATGAAGATTATAATATTCTTAATAATATAACAAAGAATGACATTTCTAATAGAAATAATAATGTATATGATGAAGATAGTAATGATGGAGATGAAATTGAATTAGAAATAATGACTGATGAAGAGGAAATAGCTGTAGATGAAAATGGAAGAGATGGTAATGATGATGGATATGTTGGTTTTCGTGATGATGATGATGATAACGATGAAATATTAGATGATTCAGTATTATATGATGATAGAGATAGTGAATATGAAGGTAGAAATGGCGATAGTGATAAAGAAAAATTATCGGTATACTTATACTATTTCTTTCTGAAGAATTCTATATCTCAAGATAAAGTAAATAAGTTATTGAAACAATTAAACTCAATAGAAACAATAAAGAATTTACATTTAAAAGAAACATTCAAGCCTTTACGAGATTATGTTGAAAAGGTAGTAGGATTAAAAAAACCAGACAAAAATAATTATATTACAATTGAAAGTGGGATTAGAAAAATGTTGAAGAAGAAAATAATTAAATTTGATGATTCAATTAATAATAATAAAAGCAAATATAAGAGCATTTATAGTAGTAACAATTACAAAAACATTTATAATTTAGATGTAAATAGAGAAAATTTCAGACATATTTTGTTACAGATCAGTAGTGATGGTGTTGAAATAAATCACTTTAGCTTTATTAAAAAAAGTGTAAATGTTTTATCATACAAAGTATTAAATAATTATAATGACAGTAAATTACTTCAAGTAATAAATATAAGTGATAATGATGATAATATAAATGATATTACAAAATTAGTAGTTGATGAATTAAACAATATATTTATTAAAGGTATAGAGGTAGAAGGTGTCAAATATAATATATATTTGGTAAGTATAGTAGGTGATATGATTGGAATAATAAAACTAATGAAATTACATAATTTCGTAGGTAGTAATAGTTTCTGTAGAACTTGCCACAGCAACTACCAAAATCATTACTATTAATAAAATAATCAATAATGTTGTAGTTGAAGAAAAATTAAAAATAAAAGACTCAATGAGAGCTTATAAGAAGAAGTATCAGAATTTATATCCCTCAATTTTATCAATATAAAGAAAAAAGACTATTCCATATATTTAATAACTATTCATATAGTAGATTTTTAAGAACTTTCAATAAAAAGCAACACAAAGAAGATATACAAAGCAGTTTTCGATCATTAATTTACTATGACATTAACTTAATAACTTTTGATGCGATGCATACAATAAACAACTGTTTTAATAGGTTTTATGATCAAATGAAAGACAATATAATTAATTTATACAACAATAATCAATTTAAAATGGTTTATACTCAATCTTCATCATTTTACAATCTTCAGCTAAATAAATTTACAAAGTATAACATGATAGAACAAAACCACTTCTTTTTATATATCCTACCTCTAATGATAATAAAATTAAGAAAAGAGAGTGAAATAATGATTTATGATGGATTATTCAACATCATAGATATAGTAAATAATGCATTAAACTATCAATTCAGTAATATCACTTTAAATAAGATGGAAGACATTTTAGTAACTAATTTAAATATTATGGAATTATATATATTCTTCACTCCATCCTGTCATGATTTGGTTCACTTAATTAAATATTTGTCTAATATAGGCCCGCTTATTCACCAGAGTACAAGTGTTTATGAAAGAAGTTATAAACAAATAAAAAACATCTCTATAAGTAATAATCATCAAAAAACATCAATCTTAAATACAATATCATCAATTAACCAAATATATGTTTATAATTATAATGAAAAAATGAAGATCAATAGAAAATATAATCTAGTTATTAATGATTCTAGATCAATATCTGACCTTTTTAAAACATTTCCATCTATTCATTATTATTCAATTATATCCTTCCATAGTGGAGAAAATATTCATTTTGGTATTATAAAGTCAATAAATAATTCGCAAATCCATTATAATGAAATAAATGTTACAAAAATTACATTAACAATATACAAATATATAAGCATTACTACATTGGATAAAATTGTTGATATAAATGATATTATTATATTTAATAATATATTCAAATTCAGTGATGTAGAATATTATATCTTTATTAGTGAAATAACATTCTATAAAGATTTGTAGTTTAATCAATTAATATTCTAAATGTTTAATAATATTTGTTTGTTAAATATATGATGAAATCAAATACATTTGTTGTATAACGTTGGGAGATAAATGGATTTTAGATTGCGTTGAAGTTATAAACGTAATCTAAATCCCATAAATATTACAAAAATACACTTATATTTTATTGTTCTGGTTACTCAGTTATATATGTATCACTGCTTGTTTATACTTAATATTAAACATCTGTAGCAATAGTAGAAAACGAAATTAAGGCTAAAAATGATTAGAATTAGATAACTTTAATTTCTTTATACTTAATATTGAATTTGAAATTATAGGCTTGAAAGAGGTTTGAACTCAATTTTTATTTTTCCTTTTTTAATTACCTTAACATCTTTTTTTTCACATCTTATTCATCTCAGGTGATGAATTTTTGTCTCCAGAAGCTTTAAATAAAATATATCGCAAATGTAGCTTATATACCAAAATAAGATTATATTTGAATATAACTCACTACCTAGCCCTCTACTGTCATATTATTTTCTATAAAACCCATTTATCTCCCAACGGCATAAATCTCCTAATGGCTTATAACAACATCGCATAATTCAATCAATTAAAATACTTCTCTTTACTGTCTTCTTCTCTTCTTGTCTTTTTCTAATACCTCTTCTTATTCCTCAACATTATCTAATCTATTTATTCCTAAATTATCATCTTTGAACTTCTTTATATCACTTTCGTATATTAACAATGTAATTATTTCATCATTTTCATCACACATTTCTTCTTTATAATTGTTTCTTAATCATCAATGTATAAATCATTTACTTTTTCATTAAATGTATATACACATGATACTATGAATATTATTCTATACAATTAGCAAATATATGCATGTTTATATACAAAAATAGTTAAAATAACTAATTACAATCAAAATGATAATATTTTACACAAATAATAAAATTACATTAAAAGATGACAATTACATGTATTTTTACTTCTTTTACTTTTTTTATTTTCTCATTTTTCTCTTCATATACTAATGAATATGTATTAATTTCTCTATCATGAATCAAATAAATAAATATTCAATCTGAAGTTATATGTAATATAGGTTGCTAATCACTTTTTCTACTATATTACTTTGAAAGTGCATATAACGCAATATAAATTTTATAATTATACAATTAAACATTAGATATAACTATATAACAACTAATTAGAATAGATCCTCTAAATTTGAAATGTCATTTATATACAAGGAGATATTTTCTTAGCTTTACTCACATAGATTTACAATTTATATATTATCTTTAAGAATAATTCGAGAATTCTAATAAGTCTTCGGTACAAAGTGATTGCCCAGTGTTTGATAGTTTACTAATAGCAAGCGAATTTAGTTATGAAATATTACTTAATTTAGAAATATTGTTGGTTCTGTCGAGTTGGAATTTCTATTAAAAGTCTATCTAAAAAGTATTAAAATTTGATATTTTTAATTTATAGCTAAATACAAACTTCAACATGTAATTAATAGATGTGTAGAGTATTGGCTTTTTATTCAAACTTAAAGACAATTAAAAAACGAAAAGAAAATGGTGTTAAAGTCAAAATTCAACGAGCCCAGCTTGGGTCAAGTATATAAGTCCTATTTGCAAAATAGATTAGAATTCTTATAGTGTATTGGCTTGAAGTTAAAAACACAAAAATAACATCAGAAAGACTTTATTTATCATTATTAACTGTATTTAAAAAATAAAAATAACCTAATAAGATCATATTAATGAAATCATCGCAAACAGATAATGAAAGAAAGAATAACAGTTGTAATGATAAACAAACTACTAAAACCAGTTCTAAGATACTATGTATTAATTATATAATAAATGAAAATAGCGCATCATTTCTTTTTAAGATCTAAAGAAGAGGAAGTTAAAAAGAATACTACTGTTGAACAACCTTTTACGAATAAAGGCTTTCAATTTATTCAGTCAGTATATAATTTGTAAGATGTAAATTTTAGATGATTGAAAGAACTATGAATGAAGTAATATCAAAGCAACTTCAACCATATTTAGAACCAGTAGATAATTCAATTCATTCTTCTGATTCACAGTTAACAGCAGATACTTCTTTAATACCATTCTATAACGGTTCATTTTGCCAGTTAAGTAATGATGATTTAATAAGAAGTATAAAAGAAAGTGAAACTTATATACAATGTAAAGATGAAATGAAAAAACTGATAAATGAATTTATGGAAAAGAATAAAGATTTAGATGGTTCAACAATAAATGAAGATGCTTCTGTAACCTTAGAAAACTTCAAATACTATCTATTAAAAGATGGAAATGAGTATGAATATAACAAAATCATCAATGCTTCAAACATATTTACGTATATAATTCGTGAGATAGGATATTGTTTAATTCCTCACTCGAACTACTATTCAACAAAATCTAATGTATAAATGATGATATATATATATTTATATTAAACGAATAGAATTTAGAGAAACAATTAAGATCTTTAAGAGAATGTTCAAAAGATAAAGAATTTTTAGAATTTGATGAAGATGTGATAAGTCCATTTTTCCCAAAACATAAAATCCTAATTCGAAGTAGTTACAATACAGTGTTTAAATATATAATAAAGAAATATGAAAAAGAAGATAAACAATGTAACTATTTAATCCGAGGAAATCCTGGAATTGGTAAAACAGTATTTGCTTATTATTTAATTCATAAATTTCGAAATGAAAAATCAACGAAGAATGTTCCAATAACGTATATATATCGAAGTAAAGGTGAAAAATCAATTCATGTGTATAAAATGAATAATACTGATGTAAAATATGTAGGTAATATAATAGATATAAATTTAAGTGAAAATCACAGTATTGTGATATCTGATTCATGTGATATAAGTGATTTATACACTCATGTTGATATTTGTATATGTATAAGCTCACCTGATGAAGAACAATATAAAGAATTCAAGAAACGAATGAATCCCAAATTATTCTATTTTGATTATTGGAATAGTAAAGAGTTAAACAAATGGTATAAATATTGTATAAATGGAAATGAATCAATAAAAGATGAATGTATTCGACTATATGGAAGAAATCCTCGAATGTTATTCCAATGTCAAAATCATGAAGAAAGATTAAAAGAATTTACATGTATAATAAAAAGAGCAATAGAAAAATATGATGCCAAATTAATCTATTTTGGTGAATATATAAACAGTAATAGTTGTAATAATTTTAGTCATTCAATATTTAAATATGTGATACATAAAGATGAAGAAGGTTTACCAACAATAATCGAAAATGAGATGGAATTTATAAGTGATTCAATTGAAGAAAGCTGTAAACATCTATTGGGAATTCAAATTGATGAAAATGAATTTCTAAAACTCTTAAATCTATATGAAAAGGAAACAAATACTAATTTAAGAGGAATTTATTATGAGTCAATGTTGCATTATATATTTAAGAACCATTCAAATGAAGTAAGTGTTATTGCTGAAAATGGTCATCATATGAAAAGATCTATTCGTTTTAATTTCAAGAAATATTCACAACCTGATTTATTCTATCAAGATTTACCAACAATACTTGATAAGAATACATATTATGATTTTCGAAAGTGCTTTTATTTTCCTGATATTGATTCATTTGGTAATGAATGGCTAATTCAAATAACAGTAGGCGAAAACCATAAGTATAGTCCTTTTATTCCTGCATTGTGTGAATGTTTAAAATGTAAAAATGGATTTTTAGTTATATATGATGGTAGTCATGATAAAAAACCATCATTGGTCGAGAATAATAAAGTGATATGTAAATCTTTTCCTCGTTTTATACAATCAAGAATTATTAATGTTTTAGATGTAAAAGGAACAAATGTTAATGAAGGGATAATTAAAAAGACAATAAAGCAAAGATATACATATACAAAAGATGATATATATTTTTGCATAATTGGATCAAAAGAATTTAAATCAGTTAAAGGTAATGTATGTTATATATTTTATATGATGGTTATAGATAATGAGGAGAATGTCAATGAATCCTCCATTTCCTACTTTATCTCAACAACAGTCATTATGTGATGTAGATGATGAAGATAATGAAAATAATGCAGAAGATGATGAACAAGCTGGTGAAAGTAAAAAGAATAAGAATGAAGATGAAGTTGATGATGAAGAAATACTCCATCCAAAGAAAGTATAGAATATTACTGTATAATTGTTTGAATAGAAACTAAAAATGAGTTAAAAAGGATAATTTATAAATTTATCTATTTATTCGATATTAGTTTAAAATATAAATAAAAAGGATATAATACTATCATTGTACCTCAATAAAAATTGATAAAAATGCTTCATATTACGAAATATAACAAATGTGGTTGATAAATATAACTCAAAAGTGTAAGATTTGAATTAATTAACTATATCAATATATTTAGTTTATAGTTGCTTATTTGAATATATTTAAACCATAAATATAAATCAAAAACATACAAATATACGTATATAGCTACATCCATAATTACTATGTTTTAGCTGAATTTATACATCACAGCTATTCTTCTCTATTCATATCAAAGTAATATTCATTTATTTATAAAGAATCTTAATAATAACTAACATTATTTTATTTTGAATTTTGGGTCAAGCTTTTTTATATTCAAACTTTAATTTTAGTTAAATAGCTAAATATGAAGTATGACTGTTTGTTTGTGGATGATATTTAATGATTTAGGCTATACTGAGCTAATTATCAATTAAAATAAATTATCTAGAGTTTATTCGAAATTTTCTTACACTTTTTATTCGTTTAAGTTGTTGTTCCCCGTATGGCGGAAATCCCCGTATGGCGGAAATCTATATTGCAGAGTGATTCAATCAAAACTAATATGATATTCATGATGATCGGAGTTAGTTATTAACAAATATATAATAAACTTTATCATATGTAAGACATGAGACGATATAACTCAATTCACCAATATATTTAATATTATTTAATATTCTATTAGTACATATTCTAACTAAGAATATTATAAAATATTATAAAAAAATTCCATCTGGTTATTATGATAATCGAAAAAATATAATGAAATTCCTTAATTTTTTCACCCCCTTAATTGTGCAATTTTTCTATTTTTAAAACATTTACTAATTCTTTTATGCTAAAGTAGTCATAAAATTATTTAATAATATATTCTGCAATATTATAGACTGATACTTTAAGATTTTATAAAAATGAGATACATTAAATATCGAATTTCTATAATTTTGACTTTAATATAATTTTATAATATATTTATAAAGCTGAACAATATTGTAATTCATTCATATAAATGAAATGAATGTAAGTCTTCTAAAAGCCATATGGGAGATGAATGAAATTGGAGTCCCCATATGGCGGAATCGATTTTTAACTACATTATCTATATTGAAATGAAACAAAATTATTATAATTCAAATGCTTATTAAGTGATTTACATTTATATATAATCACATGTAATGAATATCAAAATTTCAAAAATTTTCTTAATCGATTAAGTCAAAATTACATAATTTCATATTTTATTATATATTTATAAAGCTGAACAATATTGTAATTCAAATTATACATAGTTTTAAATTATGCAGTTGCTTTTTATTTTATACTCAAAAATTAAAAATTATTAATAGAATATAAGAAATATAGTGTTTATAATAGTAATAGAAGTAATAATGAGTGCATTAATTCTTGTAATAAGTTGGTCTTTTACTTGCATAGAAATACATCTTTGCCTTTTCATTATCATCTAAATTCTGTAATCCTTTCTTAATATTTTTGATAAAATAGTCAATATTAAATGATTCAATGTTTGGGATCTTTTCAATATCCAAGAAGTTGATTCTCGCAGCTAAGAAAAATAACACATAATAACCACAACTGTTGTCCTTACCTTGCATCAACTTGGATTCATGATACTTCACTTTAAGTTCATAATCTTCACTGTTCATTACAAATATTGATGAGATTGTATTAACTATTTCACTTCTTTCTTTATTATTATTTCTAAAATAACCCATTGAATCATAAACTGTAATTTTGATGTATCTGTTTATTATATAATCTGCTTCAAACAACGTCCAATGTAAATCTTTAACAACTGGAAAAAAATATATTCCATTTATGTTGATTTTGATTTTGGCTTTGTCTTGATAATAAAATAGTAATGGATCTACAACATGATCATTATTACTATTCATAAAATGTAGGAGAATCTTGAATTGGTCATCATCCAACATTGTATCTTTGTCTAAAACATCCTTTATATCATTTACTTTTCTAATAAAATAATCCTTTTCTGTTCCATAATATCTTACTCCTTCATCGTTATATTGATAGTTGAGTCTAACTTTATCCAAAAAATTTAATGAATTGTATTGAACTTCATCGTACAAGATGTTTTGATCATTGGCATTATCTTCTTTAATCGGCATAACTTCTATATATGCTAACTCTATAATTCTGGAATGATTGTTAACCAAGGTTTTTAAATAATCTTTGAAAAGTATTTCCATTAATGCGTTGTCTATAAATCCAAATTGAGTTTTTTTAATACTTGCCATGAAAGTAATTAATGCTATTATTTCTGTTGCTTGTGGATGGGTTACTTCGATGACATCATACATTACTTTATAATCATTTCCATCTGTACTTGTAACATGAGTAGATAATTTCTTTAAATCTTCATCATAGTTACCTTCGCCTGATGGATCTATGATATTAACTGTTTGTTTTTTATTGTTAACAACCATAGTGTAATAAATGCCATTGGATTTGATTAAAAACTTTTCAAACTTTCCATCATGTAAATAATTATTATCATAATCTTTATAAATATTATTATAATAATATAATTTTAATAAATATTGTAAATCTTCAAGATCCAATTGTTCTTTACCTATTCTATTCATCAATTCTATTACATATTTTAATTTTCTTTCATCAACTTGATTTTGTTCAATATTATCATTGCAAGGAATAGCTATTGTTTCATAAACAGCATTAAGCTTAGGATTTCTTACAATGTCGTGTATTCTTTCAATATCAGATTCTGAACAATATTTATTCTTCTTTTGTGGAGTATTATCGATCTATATTATATTGTATATATATTTATATGTACATATATTTTACTGGCTTTTCTTTTAGTAACAGCATTTACTTCCTCTGTGAGTTGTATTTTATGTACAGGCGTTGATGGTCTTATTCTAATAGTTTTATAATCATCAGTTCTATATATACATATATATATATAATAATAATATACATTATATATAACTTTTCTTTCTTCGCCTTCTTATCCTGTTTAACTAATGCAAACTTGTTTCTATCTTGATAATTCTTTCTATTTTCAGAATATACAACAACATCTCCCTCTTTAAGAGCTATTTCTTTTCCTTTTAATTTCTTTTTGGAAACATTTACCATATTATTATTATATTTATATTGTCTAGTTTTCATTTCATCATATATTTGATTTGCTGCTTTGAAGTGCTTTGTTACATTAGCAATAAACTCATTACTTTCAGTTTCCTCTTCTGTCGATTCTTCTTCATCATTATCTTCATTAGTTTCATTAATAATATCTACTATTTCATCTTCATAGACCTTTTTATTTTTTGTAAACTTCTTATCTTTTACTGATTTCAACTCTTTAATTTCATGGTTATTTATCTTTTCATTCTTCGCTATTGTCTCTTTCTCATTCTTCTCAATATCTAAAAGTGTTTCATCTATACTTTTATCATCATTTATATTCTCAACTATGTCTTCTTCTAAACTATTATTATCTAAATTATCATCTAAATTATCATCTTTATCTTTCTTCCTGCTATTTTCTTTTTTAAACTTTTTCTCGTTCTTTTTGTAATTATCATCTTCTCTTTTCTTTTTCTTCATTTCATTGTTATCTATATCATCTTTATCTTCATAATCGAAGTATAATTCATCAAGTTCATTATCAGTATCATCAATATAATCACAAACATCATCATCATTATTATCATCATCATAATCTTCTTCTACTATTCCTTCAAGTTTAAACTTTGGATTCTGTTTCATTATCTCATTAACACTCATAAAAAATAATGATCTAGCTTTACATCTTGTTCTTCTACATTTTGATGAGTTTATTCTTTCAATTGTTCTTTCTATAAAATTTATCCAATAAACTTTTGGTTCAATATTGTGATAACTTGTAATTGTTTCTTTGACTAATCTATTCATTCTTTCAACTTTACCATTGCATTGCGGATGTCTTGGAGAGCTGTGGACTTCTTTAATATTGTACTTTTCTAATAAATCCTTCATCATTTTGTTCTTAAACTCTGCACCATTATCAGATTGAATTATTCTTGGAGGACCGAAGATTCTAATATAGGACTGGACATTCTTCACTGTTTCTCTATCTGTTTTCGTCTTTTGTGGGTAAAGCATTGTAAAATTTGAATAATGATCTATCATTGTCAATATATAATTGTATTTACCTCTTTTTTTATGTGGATTAAATGCTGTCATTTCAATTAAATCAATTACCACACGATCTTTAGGATAATGAGATATAATCGGCTTTACTGGTTTCTGTAATGTTATTTTCTTTGTTTCTTTGCATCCATTGCATAATTTAACATATATTTCTACAACTTCTCTTGTTATTCCATATAAATTCATTTCTTGAATCTTATCAAAGAGAGGATCAGATTTAAGATGAGCAAACTCCAAATGTAATTTCTCAATAAGTGTAAAAGCTTTATCAATTGTTATGATCTCTTTTCCTTTGTATGTAAGTTTACCATCAGTTTCATTGAATTCAAAACCTTTATGCTTGTAGTCTCTAATACATTTTATGTATTCGTCAAATTTCTTTTGTGTAAAAATAGAAGAACGTTTCTTATTTTTCACTAATTCTTCAATACTCTCAAAAAAGATTGCTTTATGATTATATTCAAGAGTATCTCTAATATCGTGCTTATCAGATAACCTATATGAAAGATAAATTAGCTATATATTATGTATAAAATAGATTATATAAATAGATAGTATATATTATATTATATATAGATAATAAAACAGTCATATATATGGTGTTTTTAATTTGTGTTTTTGATTCTTGTTTTTGATTGTATCTGTAAAAAACCAAACACCAATACAAAAAACAAATGGTAACAAATTTAACCATGATAATAATTGATTAGAATAATTCATTTGATTAGTATTATTATACCAAACCAAACTTAATTCACTATTTGATGTTGATACTATATCTTCCATTTTATAGTTTATCATTGGAACTTGGTCAGCCGTTCTTTTATACCTAAATTAGAACCAATCCAAGAGATTATTGGATATTTTGTTGGAAAAGAAATTCCTGTATGAAATATATTCTTAATAACTTAATAACTGATCTTTTACTTCTAACATCTTCAGTAGATAGAATAAACCACTTTCACTTTCTACTTCATTTAAATATTCGATTGTTGATAAATAACTTGATACTAAATCTACTCCACGATAAGCAAATAATCCAGTACTTGGAAATAGTAATATTAAAGATATTATTATTCGATTTAAATGAATCTCATTGAAATTGCTTTGATAAGTATCACTATTCCATTTTTTATATAATATCACTTTCTCTTCGATTTTACCATCTACACTTGTTAATAAAAACATTGGGAAGTTTATGCAATTATCAAAACCAATTGAAATATCTCCAAAAGATGTAAATATTGAACTTGATTGAAGAAATTCTAATAAGTTGATTGAATTTATATCAGATTTTATATATTCGATTGTTGCTATTCCAACAGATTCACTTTCTGATAATATACTTTCATTTCCAAATATTAACATTCTTATTTTACTAATTAAACTATCATCATATGTATAACACATACTTTCACAATGATGTCATATCTTTTTCGATATTTCTTATCTACTTTCTTAAAATTCTCTATCTTTCTGGAGATTATTCGATATTTTGAAGAGATTTCTTAGCTATTCTCATATGCTAAACAGTTTCTCATACATTATATTACTTGCTTCAGTTTCTAATAAATTAAAGATTAAACCACCATCATTTATATATTTTCTAACTGAAGCCATTGCTGCTTGAACTGCTGATATAATGTCATTAATATCTGTTTCATTCACTTTATATTCTTTAGATATTGTTGCTCCTAATGCATTAATTGAACTAGTTAATAAATCATAATCTGAAGCATATTCAAAACCTTTTGGATAGATTAAGATTATTTTGGATATTGATTTAGATAGCAAATATTCTACTATTGGCAAGACTCTTCGAGATGGAGAAGTAGAAGAATAAATTCTATTCAATATAGAATAATAATAATAACAATAATAATATATTTATACATTTTATCATCACATGTATTTGAATCTTCTTTTCTTATTGAAAATATGGTCACATTATTCTCTTCTATCTCATTCTTATGATTTTCAATTATATTTCTATTACAATTACTGATTATTATCTCATATTCTGTGTTATTCACCATCTCACTTATTCTTCATCATTATTCATACAATAAAGAATTGATAATTGAATTGAATTACCTCTAAAGCCATCATTTGAATTTATATAAATCTCATATTGCTTCATAATATAATAAATTCGAACATCATTATCTTCTTCATTTAGCCAAATACCTATTCGTTTGTTTGAACTTTTTATTAACTCATCACTTATTGTATAATCGTTTTTATATTCAGTTTCATCTTTACCTATCGGATTGATTGAATCGACCATATATTTTGATTATTGAATAACCAATTGACATTGTAGATGTTAAAATTAGTTAATCAATATATAAACTTCAACGATTCTTTTAACGATTTACTACTTTCACTTTCATAACTGTTCAAATAACTATTGATTATTATCTCATCTAAACTGAAACTCAATACTGGATAATCCACACTATTCATTGTTATTACACTAATTATTAAACAACTTCCTTGACAATTTGTATTGATTTGAGATACTACATCGTAAGCAGCTGTGCAGCTTATATCTTTCATTTCATAACTTCCTTTATATACTAAATTTCTTTCATTTGTTATAAAGGAAGTGATTATCTCATAACTTTTCATAAAGTTTTGATAACTTCGACTAAGTAAACTGTATGTCATCGCATTACTGTATAATATATTACCATTACAATTATCACCATTTACACTTCCCAAATGAAGAAATGAAACTTCAATTATTTCTTTTACTACCATCTCACTACTTCCATCTATATAAGCAAGTTTTATATTCTCTATTATTCGATGATTTGATAATAAAGACATTGAGAAATTACTAATAAATCGAATATGTTATTGCTCCTGGAGCAGCTTCTGTTGGGGTGCTGCTGTAGCTGTAGTGGTTGGAACTGATGGATCTACTATTCCTGTTGAAGGACTATCAAAATCAGCTATTATCTCATCTAATTTAACAAACAGCATATTAGATCATATTACTCTCTCCACTTCTTGAAACATATCATTTGAATTAATTGTATGAAGATAATCAAATCTTTTTATGACTTTTTCATCTTTCACACTGTAATAGATTATTGCTTTTTCTTTTATGTTTCTTAATTTAACGAACAAACCCAGCAATTTCATAATCTTGTGGATCTTCTTTATAAACTAGTAAGACATATCATTTCCTTAATACTTTAAAAAAATCATATAACTAGTGTATGCACTCTTTATCAAACTCATTATTGTAACCTAGAATTATATTCTGCTTATAACGATGTTTTAAAATGACTCATCACAAAAAATATATATATGTATAACCGTAAGAATATCACTGTAGGTGGGTAAACCGTACCAGACTATTCTTAGGTACCTTCTACAGGTAAGAATAAGCGATTTGAGTGTAAATTAGTTTTTGGTACGGGTTATACTGGAGGAAGCGGTGAATTTAAATTTCTTTACATATTTTAGTGTATGAGTAATTTTATGGGTTAAAATTTTTTCTTTTGCTTTTTGTATATAATTTCATTTAACTTTTTCTTATTGTTTTTTATCAATCATAATTTTCAAAAGAATGTCAAGAATTTGGATCGAGAATGTTAATATAGAAGATAGAAATAAGCGTGAAGATGAAGACTTTGAAAGAATCTATGCAATCATTGAAAGTGAAGTAGCTAGAATAGTAGCTCAACCACCACCACCATCACCTCCAGTAGTAATGTGGTATACTTCTGATACAGCTGATGAGGATGATAGAAAGTATGAAGAATGGCGTGCAATTCATAAACCAACTAGAGTAGCACAAGCAACCATACGCCCTAGAAAATGGGTTGATCCTGAAGAAGAGCGCAGAAAAACCAAGATGTTAAAGCGTTATGGTATTGATGAAAAAAACATCATTGAAGAAAGACTAAGATTTCATAACTAATTCTTAAATCATTGGTTTTAATTGAATTTTGTTTTTTGATTGGTTGAATAGAAATAAACATAATATTACATAATTCTTTTCATTCGTAAATTTCTTGCGGTTTTTTAAAATAATCTACATAAATTAAAATGAGTGATTTACAAAATGAACTTGATGCTAGTATTGAAAAACACTTACAAGAAGGTGAAATGTATGAGAATGATATGTCTGAAGTAAAATCATTAATTATTAAAGTATTTAAGGATATGCTGGATGGTATGTATTCTGTGATTGAAGAGTATGAGAAG